>OX596253.1:17151800-17220110 GCA_951394255.1 Polyploca ridens | reverse complement strand
AATACAAAGTGCCCCTTTACTTCGATTACCTTTTGTGAAGCGCCGCGCCGCGCTGCGCCGCGATGCGGAGCTGAATAATACAACCAATAGAACGTGCACGAACAGGTACCAAATTGTATGTATGATATTCGTGGCTCTGTATTTTTGAACAATGAAATGTCGATGTTTTAATGACTAATGTTTCGGCAATTACACTTGAGAGCTTGTTTCTTTTCAGCTTTGTGTTCTCACCACCACATCATCACTTACCATGATGAGAATTTGTTCGAATTCGAGCCCCTTTATATTAAAAAAATATGTATTATTGTATAAAATACTCAATATAAGGAAAACCAAATAAGTTAGCGCGATAGCATAATGAGTTGAGAATGCCTCGACCACCCCTTGCGCCGAAGACAGAGAGTAGAACAAACAATAAATCGCCACAAGGGAGACAATCCAATATTTTGACAACACCCTCGCGACCTTATAATCCCCCCCCACACCCACCCGTCGTCCCCGCGCAGACCCTGACGGTCCCCAAAGGACACAATTTTTGTTTGATCCCCAATTTGAATGTAGATGGAGGACCCGTCAAGCGTAATTTTCATTTAAATCACGAACGGGTCAAATAAATTGGATTTTGAACAATATAGGTAGAGGTACCTATCGCGAAATAAGTCATCGGCGTCGCTCCTAGATACCGCACCACGGAATTACGTTCGATAAATTAGTTTCATGATTGGCATCTCCAAGTTCTGCGGTCTCAGGGCTCGAGAGCATCTCGCCGCCTAATGAAAATGTATGTGATTTAGGAGCATTGTGATAATATCGACGCACATTATGTCTAAATGAACAACGAGTAAAACTCAAATAGCTCGGCGGAGCAGCTATAAATTGTAACAAATAGCAGTATCTAGCAGCCAAGAAAGCGTGCCGTAAAATTTAAAGCCACTTCCGACGATATGCCGCGAGCGCGCGATTGCGGAGGAGCCGTGACGTCACCGACTCGTGAATGCGCGCCGCCGCCGCCGCCGCCCCGCGCCGCCGCCGCCGCCGACTGCGACTCGCCACTCGACTGCCGCTTGTATCAAAATCAAAATCAAAAAGTCATTTATTCAGTTTAGGCCCTAGTAAGGCACTTATGAACGATTATTATCTGCCTACGATCAAATTGAATAGGTTTTGATTCACTTGCACAACTAGCGTACTCTATTTAAAGTTATCCGAGACTGCCTCCCCGTATATATTTGTGCCGTTTCTCGTAGCGTAGAGTGCATAATAATTTTTACTGGAATTATTTCATTCTTTTATTGTTTGTATGTAAGAGAATATTTTGTCATGGCAAATGAGGCTATATACATAATATCTTTACGAACATAATAAAGAGGGATAGTTTCTTTGCTTATTACATGAATTAATATATAATTCAGCGTCTATATATGTGAGCGTGACACAGGCTAGTGGCCCGGGTGTTCCGGGTAGTACGGGTAGTGCGGCGTTATTAACGCTGACCGCGGCGTTTATTTCCGGCGGCGACGTCCGACCTCGCCTTGAGATTACGTCGCCTACTACGGTGTGCTCTCATGTCTACTCACAACATGCACCTACCAAACTAATAGACACAATTACAATATAAATCATTTTTACGTGGATTTTTGTTATAAATTTATTACAATCCTTTATAGGACACACTTAAATAGTTTTTATTCTTCAAACGACACATTCTATGCTGTTTATCATTTAATAATTTTATCCCTTAGGGGTTGGCAACGTAACATTTTTGACTCTTAATACATTATTCAAAGTCGTTTGGTTATGTTTGTAGCCAGTCCAGTGCATATGCAGTTGAGTGCACACGCCCCATTTCTGTATAGTAAAATATTTAAGCATCTACACACCTCTCTCTCTATCACACATGTACTGAACTAAATGATAAATTACGTGCTTATTTCAAGAGTCAATGTCATTAGATGATAACTTGTTACGACACCGCTTGATTTGTTCTGGCAATAAAAAAAGACATTTTATAATCGTCGTGACTGTCTACATGTTGTTAGGTGTAATGGTCGAGTCGGAGCTGTTAATCCACACATATACGTGTACTTGGTGCTTGTGGATGGGATGTGGGCTCATGTGGGCGGGAGTAATTGAAGGCTCTGCGAGTTGCCGCGCGCTAACTGCCGATAACTCACCATCCCTGCCGCAGAGTGCACAGCTTGCTGGATTTGGTAATTAAAACTAGTCTTTAAGATATAGAGATACAGTTAGTTATATATTGGTAACAAGATATAAATGAAATTAAGTTAGAAAGAGAACTCAACGTAACGACTGAAACGTTTTATGACCTTTAGGTGAACAATGAGTCACAATGTAGTATTAACATAGAGAATCTGAACTGTCCCGATAACACCACGTGTGAAGCACATCCTCGCTCAGAGAACATAATGCCTTACTTGAAAAGATTTCCTTACAATAGGCTATATACGGCTGATTATGTATTCAAATGCAAAGTTGTTTAATTTATAGCGAAATGTTCGCAAAGAAGCCACCACAAGTATTGATAAAATGTAAAACTTCCTCAGATGCGGCAAACATAAGCATAGCATTATAACGGTTGAGGAAAATGTAAGTAAAGCGGTCCCCCAGACGTTACATCAAAGATGGAAACACAAATGATCTCGTGAAATGTTGCCGTTTCTCAACCAACCGTATTTTATGCTCAATTTATCTGTCATCGTAAAAATATAATAACGCGTTCGCGCCAAAGTTGTGATGAGGGCCGCGATAGTGAGAGTTGGAGTTGGAGAACTCATAAACGAGCCATCGTGCCGACTACTCGAGTCGAGTCGAGTTGACTCGATTATAATTGAATGAGTAGCGCCCGCGCCCGCGCCCGCGCCGCGCCGCTGTCTGGTGTCTGGTGTCCGACCGACGAGTGAGAGCCGGACTTTAGAACAACAGATAACATCGCTTTGTTAAACTCTCCTCACTAACTTTATTATCCATAAATTATAGTCCCTTTGTGTTCCTAAGGGCCGACTCGACTACCAAAGTTTGTGTAAATGTAAAAGATAAACAAAACTTAATAAACCACCAACTGCGGACTAACATATACAGTAACATTTATAAATAAGTAGTAAATTGTGAATTAGAACTACAAGTATAGCTTGAAAAACATTAACTTTAAAACTCACAGTTTACGAGGTAACTAACTTACCGTAAACCGGAGCCAACTGACGATTAATTACTTTACATCGCGTGTTTGTACTTTTTATGATATCTGTCCGCTGTTAGAGTGCAGTATCACAGAGGGTTGCATTTTTTTTTAAATTTTCAGTTCGGGCTAAACCTGATTCCCTCTAAAAATGGTCACGTATTATAAAATTCTACATTTGAGCGGCAAAAGCTAAATACTAGCCGCGGCGTGGCATGAAATTCTATAAAAAGCGGAATTTACACATCATATTTGGACAATGAAATACATTTTTGACATGTTTGTGTAGAATATTCATATCATAGACTTAGGACTACGCTAAGCAGACGTCCGGAGCATGGAAAAAAAATATGGCAATCCTTATGATACTGCGAGAGAGAAAGAGATGCATACACAATTTTGACGATAGTCAATATTTTTTTCGAATCAACCAATATCAACCTGGGTGTTTATGTATTATTTCGTATTTTACTAAAAATAATTACGATCGTGCAAATAAAACCAGAAAAGTGTATGTTATAGATATTGACACTTGTTTTGTGAGTAAATGTGATGTGAATAGAGCTCACAGGGGAGGAGGGAAAGGTCGGTAACGCGTGAGTGATGCGTGTCGTGTGTTGCAAGCGTCCATATGACTGCGGTAACCGCTTACTATCGGGTGGGCCGTATGCTTGTACAGTTTTTACAACAGGATATCCATTTATCTATATCTCAAAATATAAGTATGTACTTAACTCAAGACTAGTTTTTATTTTTCCCATAAAAATCACTAACATTCTGTTCACTGTAACGGTTATGTTCTTCTTGTACATACAAATTCGTTGATAATACTAGACGAACCACTCATACGCATAATTATAGAGTTCATGAACGCTACTAAGTTTCCGTAATTATTATTACTTATTTCCGTGTCTGAATTCTGAAATTAGATGTGTAGTATTTAAAGTACTCAACATTATTTATACAAATAGACCTTCGCAGGCACTTATGAAAAGTCTGACTCTAATACTCAAATACCGGTTCGGAAGGTTGCATTTGCTGAGAAGAGCCGGCAATAAACTCAGCAATTACTCTTTTCAAAACAAGCTTACATTCATTACATAATATTTACATTCTAATCGCACTGACAACAATTGCGTGCCCCGGCGCGGTGGCAAAATTACAAAGTAGAATGAATAAATATTTAATAAGTAAATAAATGGCAAACTTAAGCAGACCAGCCCCCACAAGCAGCACAAGTATTACGCGTGTGGCAGCCAACGCCCTCCTCGCCATATTGGAGGGAATGTCTATTATCTAAGATGTACAGCAAATATAGAAATATTGAGGAAATCTTTTTGAATTACTTGTAATGAATAGTTTGTAGTGCAACGTGGTACTACTTATAAACTCGTAGAGACTGACTAGGAAGTCCGCGTGCGTGTCGTCGGCATGCTGTGTTACGAAGTTCGTAGCACTAATTATAAACTCGTAGAGACTGGCTACGAAGACCGCGTGCGTTATTTAGTGTGCTGTGCTACGAAATTCGTAGCACTAATCATAAAGTCGTATAGACCGGCTTCGAAGCCCGCGTGCGTTATCATGCTGTGCTACAAGTTCGAACTAATTATAAAATCGTAGAGATTGGCTACGAATTTCGCGCACGTTAGCGTGCCGTGCTACGAAGTTCATAGCAATAATTATAAACTCGTAGAGACTGGCTACAAAGTCCGCGTGCGTTAGTGTGCTATGCTACGATGTTCGTCATTGTTCGTAGCACTACTTTTAACGTCTTAGGGACTGATATGATATAAAATTTTAATTATTTAAATAATTTTATTTATTTATTTTTAACAAAATTTTATTTTATTTTTGTATAACCCTACAAAGTCGGCGTGCGTTAGCTACAAAGTTCGTAGTATCTCGTAGCACTATGAAAATCGTAGAGCCCAGTAGCTTGTATGTTCGCGTAGTTTAAAGTCTGAATATTTTTTCATAGAAAAGATCGTCTGAAAATTGAATCAATGTACGTTGTTTTACGGGCTATATTAAACTGCATGTTTGAACAATATCCTACGAAAAGAAACGGAATATTCAATAACTTGATCCTGTTTTCGCATGAAGGCACACGCGGGCGGCGTACGTGTTCCACCGCCGCGATACCTTCGGCTCATCTACATGTGGCAAATGTATGTAACTCGTGTATGTGCCGAAACGTGCCGGTACATACCCAGCAAATATTCAGCGAAAACATTATTTACTTCGGGGAGCAAGATAACAACGTTGTGTCGTGTCGCATTGATTGCTTGTTTGTGGCAATATTTAGTGATCCCGCGGGAAGGCTTTGATAGGTTTCTATAAAACTGTTACCTTGTATGATGTACCGAGCGGCCCGACGAGGAATTAACGAGCTCAATTTACACGATTAATGCAATCAGATTTATGGTTCACGCGCACGACTCAACGTGCGCGCGAACACCGACGCGGCCTACAATGATGCAATTCTAAATTTAGTTGAATTCACGTGTTTGTTTGCTTCGAACATTCAATTAATAGTGAAATATTTGCCGCTCAGTTCAGCTGCGTCCACTTTGTATTTACAATTGCTTTGATCACATTTCAGATACTACGCATTACATTGATTTGTGAACTTTCTACATTAAATTTACATTTTTATTCACACGATATTTTAATGTCTATGTCTCTATAAAAATAAAAATTTTGAAAATCATGTAATAAGCTAAAGTGTAGACATTATACTCAACGGGAGTGCGAGGGAGTAAAGGGGTGGGGCGATGGCGGCTTGTGCCTAGCTCTAGTCTGTGCACGTGCCTAGTAACCATACTTTGCGGTAATTTTATTTTAAATTGAATAAGGTATTTCTCAACATATTTACAGTATTTAATGGAATTAAGGCCATTTTTGGGGAATATATATTTTTTACTACTGCTCCTGGGTCGCTTGTCGCCGACCAAAACAACAACCTGTATAATATAATATAAGAAGAAGTAATAGTTATAATATAGATCCCTGCATCTAACCGCTCGCACGCTGAGGAGAGGAGACCATCAATTTTATTATATTTGTAATTTCATGAGGACGCTAAACGGTTTGTGAGTGACGGCCGTGAGACGTGACGCGGACGGATCGACCCCCGTCTCCCCGTCTGACGAATGCTTCTAGATTTTTATTTAACGTTTAGAATTGAATTTAATATTTGAAGAGTGAGTGAGTGTGACTTATCATAAACATTAATTGGTGACCATTCTGGGTGTAAATATTAATAAGTAGTATTGAGTAGCATTTGCGTTTTAGTGGACATTAAGTAATTGTTTTTTTCTAACTAGGGTATACATAGTTAACTAGATTTAAAATCATAAATCATTTAATGGTTTTTTTAATTCATAAAACTAGTTTGTGGTTGTCATGGTTGTATTAAAACGAAAAGCGTGAAAATAACTCTTCAAAGTTTGTAACACGTTGGCGATCCCCGGCATTGCAAATATCTACAGGCGGGCGTGGCCGCACTGGGTGGCCCGTCTGCCAGTTGACATAAAAAAATATGAGAATGAGCTGCTAATGCCGTGTTGCTGAAATAAAAAGTTTTCTTCATTAATCGGAATTATAAATTAACCGAAATTCCTTTATGTGTGTGGCTCGACATGGTGAGGGGGCTACTACCCCCAAAATATTTTTTGGGAAATTATTTATCCCCTTTATTTTATTCGGTAGCAGTTGCAAATGTGTTACGCTGACAGCGCCTCACGCCTCACGCCGTGCGCCGTGGGAAAACCTGTCTTACAGCGCAACTGAACAAATTGATACATAATTAATGAAAAACCAACACAATACAGCAAAGTTGGGAGCGCTCGCTTCAGCTTCGAGGCAAATTAAAATTAGATTTTCTTCAGCTTTAACAACTACAAACAACGATTAACTTGAGAATCAAAACATGTTTAATAATGAAGTTTGAAATGGAGTTTATTGTTGGAAGCGAGTTGAATCTCGTCAAACAGTCTTGTGTGACATGCGAAATGTTTCGGAGTAAACAGTGGGCCCTATGATACGAGCGTACATAAGCAAAGTTCACGCGGCGGCTGCGGCTACGGCTGTGGCGTGTCTGCGGCGTGGCGGTGGCGGTGGAGGAGCACTAGTACGTAGTAAACGCGTGCCTGAAAATACTGTTGTTAGATACGCAGGCATCTCACGAGTAAGGCTTGCGCCGATACCCCCGATAATTGACTCACCATATGCATAGCAATACGAAAGAAAATATAATCTTTATAGGGTAGGTAACTCTGTGGTTACTTTTCATTTTTCATTGTAAAAAAAGTAGAAAAAGCACCAGCGCTTGTAGATTTTTTGAGTAAAATTATACCGGATGCCAATTAACACATGTTCGTGTTTGGCACCTGCCTCAACTCGATACTAACAAGGTCTACAGAAAATGTAGCACTGCGCTACGTAGGTACATACCTATATAGGTAGGTGTATCTGCGGGAAGCGAGTTTGTCGTCAAACAATGGCAGTCGTCGCCACGAGACAAGCTGCCGGCACTCGGCAACGGGACTGCCAGCGGGACTAGGGCCACCATACTTCAACATTATCCCGATTACATCAATGACATTCCACATGGATTTGACGGCCCTGTCGTGGCTTTTATTTCATACATCTAAGCAGAATTTCAATGAAGTGAAAACAGTAGTTTGCAAAGGCATTTTTCATTTAATTTCTGACAGCTTTATTATTGTTGTACCGTTTTAGTATATGAGTGGTAAGTAAAACGCTATAAGTATATACATTGGATTATTTTTATCGTATCTGTTCTGTTTCATGGTGAATTGGTGACCCTATTGTGAAGTCGCGATACAAGTTGGTATGCGATACGCTGTTTACTTACTGTCCCGTACTTACCGACTGATACACAACCCGTCTGTACTTATGGCATTGCTGAACGCGCCGCACCGCCAGTGCAACTAGTGCTACAGATAAACTACTCGCTAGGTACATCGCTCCATACGAGCGAGAACTAGCGCCTGTGGGTGACTCGCTCAGAGAACTTTCACTCTACGGCCAACTGATCTAGCTAACTTTAACGTTTTGAACACGAAGTGGTATGGATATTATTTTGAGTAAACAGTTCAGCAAAATTAATGGAGAATAGTAAAATTAGAAATCCGGCAAGCATGTTTAACAAACCTTTCACTATTAAATACTGTAGGTACTGTGGTATGCTACATAGATATAAAGACGTTATAAAGCTTATATTTTTCATCAAAATCAAAACTCATTTATGGTCCCAGTATTATAATAGACGCTATACAAATATTTTAATTTTAAAGAAGATTGCTGCGGAAATAACAAACTTCTCGCTTTACGAAAATATTAGGAACAGAGGATGGAAAAACAAGGAAAGTAAAAATCTTTATTCCCGGCCATAATTTACCGGAAGTGTAAAAATATGTTGCTATTAGGATGAAAAATATTGTTGTATGTTGACAAAGATTTATTATTCCCAAGGCTGACTCCTGACCGGCGCGGCGCGGCGCGGCGCGTGGGGTGACCACCGAACTGCTCGTAAATTACTTAATTACACATATTCTTCGCGCCAAAAGTCGCACAACTAAAGTCATTCGCTTTGATCTGTTCCGGAACTGAGGGCGGTAAGGGATCGCATAACTTTATTGATTTACGGTCACGTATGGGAAAACTAACACTTCCAACAAATCCCTTTTTGTAAGCCTCGGAAGATTGTGATCGCTTCTACATGTGTTGTGTTGATACCATACATTACCGCAGATGTAGGTACGAAGCGGCGGACAAATTGAGTTTCTATATTTAAACAGCACTTTCTATTACTGAGCTACCTTAGAACATATCTAGTAGGCAGGTAAATATTTAGACGTCGTCCCGCGGCGGACGCTTCCAGTATATAAATGCGGCTCCCGTGACCCGGCGGGCGCGGCGGGCACCGAGCCCGGTCGAGTCGAGGATACCCGTCCACTTGAAAAAGTAATCGAATTGATTAAAGCCTGGAAAAGATTGATCGCCATCAATCTTTCTCAGTCGGTGGCGATACAGACCTACCACTACCAAACTACTGCAGAAGTCTTGGCTCCACTCGAAACGTAATTGAATTTGAAAATGGTTAAATAAGATAAATTGATAATGCCGGGTCTATATTTATCAAACTAACTGCCTCACGCCGTATCGTAACTGACCATAGATCTCGAATGTAACTGACTTATCGAAACTAGCATATTATAGTTTTTAGTCCTCACTTTATGCTGTATATGATGCAATTTTTTAATAAACTATACCTTAATTATAACTATCTAATTAACATTTATTCTATCTCTCGCGTTCCCATGTAAAAAGTAGCGTATGTTTATGGTTCAAGTCCCCTCCCTTTTTGTATTCACACTTAGACAAATATGAAAACGTAACAGACAGTAGACTCACATTCGCTTTTTAACCGACTTCAAAAAGAAGGAGGACTTTTTTTATGTATGTTCGGGCATAACTCCGTCATACGGATTTGCAAAATTCTTTTTTTGATCAAAAGGGGTTTATTTCGAAATGGACCCATTTAAATTTTATATAGATCTGATTATGAGTTTCGGAGCTAGATAACGGAACTCTTCAAAAAATTACGGCAAATCAACCGCGATTGCTATCGCATAAATATGCATTGTTTACGCAACATAACATCAGGTATACTCGAAAGGGTTACGCAGATGTATTCAGTATATAATAAAAATCACAGAGAAAAGAAGTAAATTCTTTCTTCCGTAATGAATTTTTTTTTTTAATAGCGAAATGTTTTCTATAGAATACGTCATGCGATTTCGTTGACTTGAAAACAGTATCAGATAAGAGTTATTTCATACTTTTTGTGTACTTTGAAGGCGGTTTTTTTTTTTGTTAAAAAGTTTATTTATATAATATCAGTAAGGATTACACACACATACACCATACGTGAATTACATCAATTACACCAAGGATTACATCCACCTTACGTGGATTACGTAACTTTATTTCTTTGAAATTCAGATTGAAATAAACTCTGAATCGGTAAAAATATTACAAAATCGGAAATGGTTCCATTTCTAATGATGTTTGTATTTGCAGTTATCAGAACGTAAAAAAGTTATCAGAAAACCGCTATAATGAACCGATTTCAATTCGAAAATGATTGAAATTTAGTTCCGTAATCGCCCCACTGATTTATCTCTAATAGTTTCATTGATAATATCTTTGTTTCATAAAGTGAACATTTTCCCACGTCTACAAATTCAAATTCAAAATCATTTATTCAAATAGACCTTCGCAAGCACTTATGAAAAGTCTGACTCTAATACTCTAATACCGGTACGATCAGAGACTGTGAGCTCGATAAGGGCTCGACCTTATCTAAGTTATCTAATCCTACGCAATGACAATGAAGCAGTTAGTGCCTCGTGTTAGTAAGGCCTCGGTGTAAATATTTACCGAGTGAGTTACTGACCCCTAAGACGATAGCTTTAAACCGCCCTAAATAACGCAATACGGCTAAAGAAGATGGCCCTTTAACTTCTCTTTAGCAAGCAGTTGTTAAGCTATTAATCAAACACACGAAAACACGGTACCTCGGTTCTCCGGGTCCCCAGGGGCCGACCGCTGAATGTATAAATGGCGAGAGGTGGCGCGCTCCTCAACTTGTTTGTGGCCATCTGTCGGCACCGGGGGATCACCGACTTATCGCTGCTATTTTTCAGTTTAACAATGAAAAAATTTTTTGTTTCTTTCTAGTACTTACTTTTCAATCTGCTGATGCATAGGACCACCCTGAATCTAGATTAATCTGCGATGATTTTCCATGCAGCTTGAAGAAAGGCTGACTCAAAAGAAGCCTTCCTACTTAGTGACAAGTTGACTTATTAGTGTAGCGGGAATGGAAAATGGATCTTCATCGTGTTTTATTCATAGGTATTGAAATAATAAATTGAAAAGTTTCCTACTTTTCAATTTAATATTATTAAGTCGTACTATCGTTAGATCTATTGTAAGAGCAAAAACCAACCGGAGAACTCTGTCAAGGTAAACGTACCTATTTCGTAATGTGGCTTAGGTAAATATTTATTGTAACACAATTGTATCATAAATACG
The DNA here is from genome assembly GCA_951394255.1 of Polyploca ridens. NCBI lineage: Eukaryota > Metazoa > Arthropoda > Insecta > Lepidoptera > Drepanidae > Polyploca > Polyploca ridens. The sequence goes on along the minus strand of OX596253.1, from coordinate 17,208,787 downwards.
TATATATACAGACATGACAATACCGCGGTTTTCTAATTCCGACATAAGAGTGAACCGCTGAGTTAAAGATTTTTTTCACCTTCGGGGGGCGCTGGGGATCGAAAATTTATATTATTAATGTGCACATTTCACGCAACTCCCGCGCCCCCGCGCCTCTCGCGCCTCCCTGGAGAAATCAACCGACGTACCTACATAATGACTACGAAACGTTACAAATTCACTCCGATTCAACTACTGTCGACGACAAATTAACATGTAAACACTCCATTAGAATTTTAAGTCAATAAAGCGCCGGTAACGGGACCCGAAATTGTGCGTGAGGGAGTCGACGACATTTACGATTCAATTAGAGTTCCATAAGGGCAATAACATTAGTAACACGCCGACGCGAGCCGCACCGCTACATCATACATGATGTAGCGGCGCGGGCGGGCCGAGTTACACATTCACTGCGGGACCATATTTTCATTATCAACGCTCCTAGGCCGCGCCGGTACTGACGTCACTTTTGAGACAAATTAACCTGTCAGTGGGGCATCATTATACAAAATAGATCCATCATTTACCTTCTATTTGCAGAAAAGATAAATAGTTTGATGGAACGAGAGAATGCGTTCAAAGGATATAAGCGAAGGTATTATCTGAGTTGTTACAAAAATAAGATCGTGGAATGTAGGCCGCGCGCCAAAACGAGCCAAATCAATATGGTGCGGCTCGCTCCGCCGCTCCACCCCAATCTACCGCCACACAGCATCGTGCCTCATTTAACTACCCCCCACTATAACCATTAATTAGTACTCTCTAATCCCCCAAATTAATAAATTAATAATTCTATTTCAATAAATACCTATACACTCGTTTTCCGTGCTGTCGCAATCGATACTCCCGTTTAATCCGAAGGCCCGATTAGAATTTTCATTATGGAATATAAATGAGCAAGCTATCATTTTAAGTGGAGCGAGCCGAGTTGAAAGGCAATTAATCGTCGGACGTGAAGCGTTGTTATTGAAAATAAATCGAATACTTGCTAGAGTTTTATGTAGTAGGTTATAGGATATCTCGTGACATGGAAAGTCCTAATCGAGCGTGACGAGGCAGTCTTGGTGACTATATAGTTGGAGCCGGACGGGGTTGTTCGAGGGTGGCCGAGGATTTACGCTGCCTGCTTCAATGATAAATGAGAGATAACAGCTTCCCTCCTGCCGCTGCCCCGGTCACCGCTGACCGGATAGGTGCCGAGTATACAGATTCAAAAAAACGTTACTTTTGTCCATCTTATTACTTACTACATTAATATCGATCTCAAATGGATATATACAACGCTTTTGTCTCATAGTGAGCCTTGTACACATTTTACAGATGTAGATGACCCTATCGTACCTTCATACATCTTGAAAACTAAGCAAACCCTCCAGTAAATCCATTAGCTAAGTAAAAGCGGCGCGCTGTAAGAATCATGAGAAGCGGCTCGGGCTTCGAGGAGCGTCCCGAAAGTTTGCGATTAAAATTTAAAGAGATCCCACGAAAAGGGTCCGCAGTATTAGATAAAACACCCTTCTACATTGAATAGGAATAAGTGAAACTCCATTATTAATTTCCTGAACCCGCTCCGTTGATAACAGATTATACTATAGTTAATTATTTACCGTCGCGAATCATATTTTCGCTGGTTTATTTTGCTGCGAGATTATTCAGAGCTCGGTTGTTTAGTATTACGTTGTTCAGGTCGCTTTATTCTGCTTCTTCTTTGACTAATTATAACGTTGAGCGATTGTCTGGGTCGCTCGCTACGCTCAAACAATCGCGAGCAATTGTCATGAGGGCTGTGCTGTGTTTGTAAAATTAATAAGCGATCTTTTCCTTTTCTCTTTTTTCTTATGTATTATTGTTATGTACGCCAAGTGCGTTCTCTGTATTTAATTTATTTTACAAAGCTGATTTAATAATATTCGAATCTTAACTTCAAGTTTTCTGCAACCATATTGTAGGTAGGTACATTCATACTTGTTTATTACATATTTGGGGATACTATTATGTATATATATTTTATTGTAATGCCTAGTCTCTTATTATTCAAACTTATACTTTTTCTGATTGACTCAGACTATTTCGAGTTAAGTAAACAAAGCTTTGTTAAAATAACTCTGAAGATATTATTATAATTACTTACTTATCGCATTCAAATCAAACATAGATTTTGTTGTTTCGAGATTTTGATACATTGATCACAATAAACGTCCAAGCTCAATATTTGTCAGTCTGATGAACTATCGAATAAATGTTCCACTCAACGATATTCGAATTCTCATCGTGATTATATTGAAAAGTTCACAATGGTGCCGATTCTGTTGTAAATCGCAATAAACTAATTTTAGTTACATCTCATCTCTTTCTTACGAAAATGATTGAAAAAGGATAGAACATATTTTAAGTTGTCAAATTAATCTTTGCCGTCTTATTTTGCGTGTATTTAGGCGTAACCGCGATAGATGGCGACTAAATTTATATTGAAAACATGCATTGGACTAATTTGACAGGACTAAATGTCTTACATCCTTTTCTTATGTTCTTTGTTAGAAAGAGACATAGTGACATTAAAATTAGTTTAGTTGTGAACAACAGAATCAGGGCCAATGTTTTAGTTTGTGTCCCAATTAATGTAACATAAAAGCTATTGGACGCTAACCAGTCGCCGTCAAGTGTCAAATTAAGGCTATTCGATTTTCTACTAAAAGGCTTTGCGAAATGCTTAGATAAGCTGAATACTTAGAGACGCGCTGGGCCAAACGCAATAAACGTCGCGTCACGTGCCGCGCCGCCCTAATTACATACGATCGCAGGACATAATCTCGTTTTCCACGCCACGCCACGCCACGCCTTTATACGGGACCTCGGAATTACAAACACTCAATCTAGATTCATTGTATGAATACGTGTCGTATCGTTTTTCGTTTATATACTTCTTTTATTCTCGAGGAAGCTAACTTACATAGTTCATTAAACTCTACTAAATACTATATTGAAGAGCATCTGGAATGAGCCACAACCGCTATACCCTTTTGGGCAAAGGAGAGATGAAGAGAGCGTCGATAATTTATAATAATAAAAAATGACGTCCTGCTCCTCGTCTATTTTCACCGCTTAAGCGAGCTTTAACGCAAGTCGTTAGAGGAATGGTTTAGGACATAATTAGCGTCCGGAAACATTACCAAGGAGATAACACTCAATTACTGAAGTAGGTAATGTCTGTTTCACAAGCGGCTCAAACAATCCGTTTGTTGTCAACGTCGTGCGTCGCAGCGGCTCGGCGAGGTCGCTTTGTGCGCCTCACCCTCACCTCGCGCCCGCCTCGCACCGCCTCGAGCCTGCCTCGCGCCCGCCTCGCGTCTCCGCCTGGTGACACGCCTCTGACAGCGTCACAATTACCAACTTCTAAGATAAACCTACTTTACTGTTCGAATGCTTCTCTCTGAATCACAATTTATCATAATATTAACAGTTCACGAACTTTGAACACGCTTTAGGATCCTTCGCGGGTGAGGGGGATCCGCGGTGTCATTTAACTATAGGCTCTATTGTTCAAAGACAATACAATGTTCGTGTCACCATTATTATCTTAAGTAAGAAGTAAACATTAATAAGCTACTTTTATTAATAACTAGCCGTGCACGGCGGTTTCATCCGCGTTCCCGGGATAAATAGTAGCCTATGACACTCGTGAATATCATAGCATCCTATTACTGAAAGAATTTTCAATCGGATTAGTAGTTACTGAGATTACCCCCTACATCCAAACACATTGGTACAGATAGCAATTAAAAATGGGATAGCTTAACAGAACCAAGGATTCTTTTTCCAATAGCGTAGGGCAGTGCAAACGTAATCGGCGCAATGTTTGCGAGTCGAATGAGTCGCTATCGATTCCCGGACACCCAACCTCAGCGTGAGCCGCGCCGCGCCGCGCCGCGCCGCGCCTGCCGCGGTGCCGTGTCCAAATGCATTTCCATGTTTCTCTTATATTGTTCCTATCTAGCTGCATACCTACCTACTGCTATTACCTGCTCTTCTACACATACAGAGGCAGACTTGAACTTTCCTCGTGCTCGTTATTACTATACAAATGCCGGGATGGATTTCAATGCAACACTGAATCTAGCACATTTCATAGACAAGGCTTTCTTTCATTCTAAACTTAGGAAGCGCACTGAAATATTTAAATACGGTCTTTTAGTTTGTATTTCTCTTTAGAAGAAGGTTTCTTTTTAGAAGAGATATGAAAAGTATTTTAATACGATAACGTAATCGTAATATTTATAGTCCATCATCTAATGCATTGCAATAAATAACAATATAAATTGTGGGATAATAGCGTCGTAAATAAGTATAAGTCGAGCCCGGAGCCGGAGCGAGTGAGGCGGCCAACGAGTATTAGAATGTCGTCTTTGGTCGGCGGTTAGTACCTATACAGCAGTACAAGTTTATTTTTATTTATTTGGTACATACAACAGACAACAATCACTATTTCACATCAAAGATACAACCAAAAGTTCCAACACTTCTAATATTATGAACTAGCTGCCCCACGCGGTTCCACCAGCGTTAGAGATAAAAATAGCCGATGTCTTTCCTCATAAGGTGTTGTTATGGGGTTCTTCAAAAAGGGTGTGAAGAGATTTCTACAGGGTCGGCAACGCGCGAGTTATACCCCTGGTGTTGCAAGCGTCCATAGGCTACGGTAACCGCTTACCATCAGGCGGGCCGTATGCTTGTTTGCCAACTTAGTGGTATAAAAAAAAAATGCTGAATAGACTTGGAAGAAATTTGGAGCCCAGAAAATTTTTATGGAGCACAGATAAAAAATGCCCTGGAAAAGATTGGAAATATGGGAATACATTTTAGCCCAGAAAAAGATAATCATAAGTATGGAGACATTAGCATGAAATTAACATAGTGTTGTCGGGCGGGCCAGCCTGTTTCGATACCAGTGTTTTATTGCTCCAGTAGGCTGGAGTGAAGACACGGGGCAGGCGGGGTCAAAGCCGACAACCTACGACTTGTCACTCCAATAACTAAAAACTATTATAATGCATCGTAATATATATTCTATATCAGTGGTCCACGGACCACTGGTGGTCCGCGGACCACTGGTTGGGAACCATTGGTCTATATCGGTATAAAATTGGCCATTTCACGCCTAAACCACTGTTAAACCGATCGCGATGATTTTTTTCGACTGTGCTAGTAATAAATATTTTCCAAACCTACTACTTACTAATTATGCTGTTAGAATAAAATAAATAGAATGAGCTTTAGAGTTTCAGATTTCGGAAAAAGAAAAGGAAAAACATCATGCTGAATGCTAAACTAACCCTGGGGGGCTAAGAAGGAAGCTAAAGCAATATTGCTAACGCAATTCATTTTTTCGAATTCTCGGCAGATCCTACGTAATTTCAATACATTTTGGTATACTAGTCACTAATTATATACAATTCAATTCAATAAAAGATTCGGAATTGATGAATTGCATAAGATCTGCCGTAAATTCGAAAAAAAGAATTCCATTAGCAATATTGCTTTAGCTTCCTTTTTAGGGGGGCTGAGCCAATTTCATGGTAGCTTGTACTATCAAAGATGTAAACAGTATCATTGGTTTTCAACAACAATATTAGTTTCTACATCAATAATACGAATTACGTAGAATGAAGCGAGTACCCTTATAGATTAGCAAGGAAGACCTGCGATGCTAAAGGTGGTCATTAGATTATTGAGCCAGTACCAGCTGTATGTAAATGAAGCAACGTCTAGCTAGCAGAGGGCTGACCGCCCCGACTGGACTAGAGGCCTAGAGCTAGACTGCGAGCGCACGTGCTATGTAAACGACCGGAGCAGCCGCCCCGCGCCGCCCCGCTCCGCTCCTAGCACCACTATTAATATTCAGATCCCGAGTCCCGACCCTCACTTCATATTCAAATCTGAAGCGTCGTAGCTACCTTCACTATACTGTACACGTTTATTAAACCTTCCAAAATGTGTATGAAAACTCCCTCAATGTCAAAGTCAAAGTTGTTTAGATAAATGCTTAATTAATACGCAAATGGAACCATGATGCGATGTATACATAAGACTTATACATTTAATTTTGCAATGTGAAGGTAACTATAAAGTAGTAAAATATAATGAACGTCTAAGATGTAGAACAAAGGACAGTTAAAGCGGAGTAGGTATGGTGATAAGGCAATATTGGGACCACAAAGCAACGCAAAGTGGCCTTCTCGCAAAAGGACCCAAAAGACTTATAAAGGAACCGAATAATATTAAATTCACATTTAGAGAGTCGCCGCGACCAAATGGTTATTTTATTGCGGTGGAGAAAGTAATCGTTTTGAATTCTGCTGTGAGTAAATGCCATTAAAATAAAACGCCATTATGAATACCTACCCATTTTTTATCCAAGGCAATAAGAGAGGAATTAGCGTAAGATATGTTTAAAAAAACAACATGGAATGAGTAATATTTTCCTTATTCAACATAATAAGCTTATCTTATCACATTGAGCTATTATAACTACATATAGAGAAGCTAAGGAAAGGCTATTTCCTATTTTTTTTAGAGTCAACTAAAGTTCTCTTTAGCTCTGAAACAATAATTAGTCGTCTAAGCAGACAGTAGAAACACGTAGCGCTATCAGAACGCTTTTAGGAGTATTTTTCTCGCAAAGACCGTGATTTTCACGCCGCTTACGCGTTTCGTTCACGCGTTCTACAACAACAAGTGTGGCCGGATGGCCTCACTTTAAAGGATCATAGTTGTGATGTGTGGTGTCTTCTCTATTATCATAAGTTTTATTAATTTGTTTTTCAATACATAATATTACCTTGGTATATAATATTATCTTACCATGGTGAGATTGCGGTCAAACACAGGCCTATAAACAGTAAAAAAAAAATATATAAAATTATATATAATTTTGTATGTATTACGCCATAATGTACCCATAGTCTCACTTTGTAGGTATTGGTGCCGATTCTGTTGTAAATCGCACTAAACTAATTTTAGTCACATCTCATCTCTTTCTTACGAACATGATTGAAAAAGGATAGAACATATTTTAAGTTGTCAAATTAATCTTTGCCGTCTTATTTTGCGTGTATTTAGGCGTGACCGCGATAGATGGCGACTAAATTTATATTGAAAACAAGCATTGGACTAATTTGACAGAACTAAATTTCTTACATCCTTTTCTTATGTTCTTTGTTAGAAAGAGACATAGTGACATTAAAATTAGTTTAGTTATGAACAACAGAATCAGGGCCATTGTGTATATTAAGTATGTATTTACAAACAAAAAGTAGTATATGTATTATATCAGTTATCTGGTTTCCATAGTACAAGCTCTGCTTAGTTTGGGATCTAATTGACCGTGTGTGAGGAATGTCCCAGGATATTTATTTATTTATTGTACCCCGCAGAGTGAAATCATGAGTACCATACCATAACATATATTTCATATCCCGTTGTTAGAATATGAATACGTGGACAACGGGGCCAATTGCACTTTGATAACTTCGATGTAATTAAAATGTCTCAATTGTAATAACAATTACATACGTAATTGTTTGTTGTGCCAAATACATTAATGGAAAAAAATATGGGACCACTGCCTAATGTAGATAATCGAAACAACAACAAAACTTAAGTCATCAAAATCCTATATCATAGATCACAGACTCACATTCGGCTCGAAGGACCATTAAAAGTAGAGTCGTTAACCATAATATAGGTATCTGATTGAATGATGATTATATCAATTGATTTAGTTGTGATGCCTATTGATGATGATGGGAAACGGTTTACTGTTTATTGCGTGGCACCTAGTAACAGTGATTTATTATAGCTTTTGATATAATTCTACAAGATAAATTGCATGCTATATAATGAGATATACCTATATGAAATTCTATGTATAATATAAAAGATAAGACAATCCATATATACGACTGCTTACTTAATTATTAAAACAATTCGGGCTTTTGAAAAGCACTATAAACTAAACGTAAAAAAAAAATTGCTGAAAAAATTAGATTTCTATAAAATTATTTCCCAAACTAGCTCTCAAAACAACCTCATAATGGAACAACTATTCAACGCTCAAGTTAATAAACAGCTGCGTCTAAACGGATCATGAATGATTTATTTGATATGCATCAGAAGCTAGCCACTCTGCGATGGGCAAGTTTCAGTACATCCGCGCGCAGGGGATAAAGTTTCCGATATGCAAAACTAATCTCCCAACTACTAATTCCAATATTCCCAGTTGAAATCGGTAATTTGATTTTACGCCTCAGTCGGACGACCGCGACGGCTCGAGATGCCTCGCTCGGGATGCCGAGCGGGCTTCGAGCGGGCGACCAGCGGACGAAAGCGCGCGCGGGCGGGCGCGGGCCGGGCGGCATGCGGCATCCCACTGCATTATTAGTTTCATCTCATCTCATTGTATAAAAATTAAAAGGATTGCAATTCAAAATTCAAAATCATTTATTCAAATAGACCTTCGCAGGGACTTATGAAAAGTCTGACTCTAATACTCTAATACCGGTTCGGAAGGTTGCATTTGCTGAGAAGAACCGGCAATAAACTCAGCAATTACTCTTTTCAAAACAAGCTTAGATTCATTACACAATACATAATACATATTTACATTCTAATCGCACTGACAACAATTGCGTGCCCCGGCGCGGCGGCAAAACTACAAAGTAGACTGAATCTATATTTAATAAGTAAATAGATAAATGGCAAACTTAAGCAGACCAAACCCCACAAGCAGCACCTGTTCACAAGTATGACGCGTGTGGCAGCCATCGCCCTCCTCGCTATATTGGAGGGAAGTGAGCGACCCGTCACACGACGCCGCCGCAAGCAAAGGCCTTAAAGTGAGCATGACTTACTTAAGTCTGCCTTAGAAATAAAAAATAAACTAAAGGGAAACTACTAAACACGCAATTTGTTATCACTGTGACTATTGACAAGTTTATACTAAATATCATTTAGGTATATAGAAAATATAACAATTAAGTAGACAGACATAATATATCGATGAATTTAGAAATAAATGAAAAACATTAAATTAAATGTTTGTATTATTCATTGTAATTTGCTTCTTAATGGTGTTCCCAAATAGGTATACAATTCCTGCCAGTTGCATAATGATGGCAGGTATTTTACAAAAAAATTAAGATTATTTAGACAAGTTTCAATGACGTTACAGTGCAGTGTACCTTGGTCCTAGGAATAATTTGAGATATCTATACATATAATAAAACTGTAGAACCGGCGTGTCTGTACATTGAATATATTTACCAAAAACTGATCGGGGGTGATTTGAGATGAGGAACTGAATACAAAAAACTAAAAAAAAAATTTTTTGTCTGTCTGTCTGTTTGAACACGCTAATCTCAGAATCCACTGAATGGATTTGCATGGAACTACCACGAGCAGATTCGACTTTTTTTGGCGCTTCAACTAGGCTTTGTTTCATTAAAAACGGCTGACGGGAAGAAAAGATATCCCAATTTAATAATTTTGCAGGCCGTGTCAAGGCTACACACAGATGTAAGTACTAAAATATTGATGACTAGATGGCGTTGTCTTTTTCCTGAATTGCACTATGGTTTCGTTCTCACGATTTTATGACACGTTCAATGATTTGTGAATAAGATTTTGTCCGTGTAAGGGAGGAAGGCACCAACAGCTTCTATCAAAAAGAAATTTAAGATGATTTCGGATGAGGAATATAAATTCATCAGAGACTCCCTCCCATTTAGTCCACTAAAAAACAGCCAGTTTAGTTATATAGCAAAAGCTAAAAAAAAACAGCTGTATTGATAGATTTTTTAAAAAGGCCCACCTAGGCAACGAACCAGCGAAATTAAAAATAAATCTTATTGAAAATACTTTTTCTCCAAGCAGCATGCTGAGGGACGACTTCCCACTGTTCCCGTTACAAAGGTGCCATAATAAACCGACTAAAAAAAAAAGAGGAGGTTCTTTGATCGACGCGTATGGGTCTTTTTTCCATGCATGTATGTAGGCGTCTCTTTTCACCGCTAAAAGGAGTCCTTTCCACCAGGCTCCTGCTTTGCAAAATATATCCTTGCCTATGTGCGATTGTGTTGATCTCCTCGGCATGAATTTAACAGCCAAAATAAACTTGGACTGTTCTATTGAGTCGAAGGCATAAACAGCTGTTAGATAGCTGGGAACCTGTCTAAGATTAAGCGGTACTTCATGCCTGAACAGTAACAGGATATAATTGTTTCGAAGAGTGTGCGCAGGAATTATTCCACCATCCCTATTTTTACACCGAACCACTAGACGCTGGGAAAAATTTCAGGCGTATGTTGTTGACATACCGAAAGTACGGACACAGTAATTTGTATATCCTCATGTATAATGCGGACAGCAAGGGAGTGGGACTTGTGGCCAACGTCTAGGGGCTTTCAAGGTCAGAGTAAATAAGTTTCTTCTGGGTAAGTGTGCTCCATCTTAGGCTTCGTCATCGTCCTTTATGGATTGGTCAGTGGCAAAACGCAACATCATTTTATTAAAAATAATATTCACCGATTCCTCAGAAATGGCTTAGGCGCTTCGCTCGCGTAGACTATAAGATTTTTACATTCGTGTAATCAACGCTAAAATGTTCGTAAAGATAAATTGTATCATGATCAGACCATACATTTTAAAAATATGATGTAATTCCTCGATAAACAAAATAGAAAACAAACAGAAAACAAATAAAAAGAAGTGAACAGCCGTTAATAAAGAGAAGAGCTGATATACTATCAGTTGGTAGTGGATCAGCTATTGAATCGCTACCAGCTGCCTGTAGCAAGCCTAAAGCATTGCCGGCGCTGTATGGTGATGCTAATATACTGGCAAGGTATTCGCCAGCTCTCGCCACGCGAAGCATTAGGTAATCAGATACTTCTAAAAATCGCGTTAAATACGATGATCTTCTGAGGTCATTGATTACATTTGCGCTGCTTTAGATTTTAAGCACAGTCAGCTTCACTGCGGCTATTTTGACAGTCTCTTAAAGGTGTAACGGTGCGTGAGTATCGACACAAGTTACATCCCATATTAAAGGCTGTCCTTTCCTCTAGGACATTAATGTTATTCCATCAGGCTTATTACCGTCAGCGTCGTCCCGCATCAAGCCACTCGATTCACGAATAGCTGACATGTGGGCACTGGCAAGAGCCCTATGAATGATGTCATTAAGATCGGTCGGAGTGGCGTGCCTGCCCTTCTTACGCACAATAGCATGTGGTGGCCAACAAAACTGATCAACAAAAGTACCATACTGGCATCGATGCAGCACATAAGTAAATAGGTGTACCTAGGTAGGTGCAGATAAGATACAATTTTTCTTTAAGTGGCAAATATGCATACTGCCAGTCTGATAGTAGCCTATAGACGCTTGCACCACCCTGGGTATCAATCGCGCGTTGCCGACCCTCACTTCACTTTTTTTTATGCGATGAAGTCGGTATACAAGCACACGGTCCGCCTGATGGTAAGCGGTTACCGTAGCCATATGGACGCTTGCATCACGCGTTACCAACCTTTCCTCTTCCCCCAACGAGCTTTGGTAATCTCACTGACGCGCACAAACACAACATTAAGTTATTTAGCTGCAGTATTCTATAAGGTGGAGGTACTTTCCCATGCAGTACCTACCTCTCTTACTTCCATTCACTCGCTCTTCATTTGCTGTAGCTCCATAATTCCAAAACACTTCCCTCAACATCATAAAAACTAAGGGATCCTTGGCGTTGATATCTCTAACGACGTTCTGTTCTGTAGTCATCTAGAAGACAAAGTCAAACTGGTATCCAAAAAACACGGGAGTGCTTAATATCGCTCTATTAAGCACTCCCAGCATTACTTCTCATCGGGGCAAAGACTGCAACATTATAAGTCGCAAGTCCGACCCCATATGGAGTGCAGCTGTCATCTGTGGGTGGGAGCACCATGATACCAGCTTGGGCCTCTAGACTCAGTTCAGCAACGTGCCATTAGAATTCTCGACGATCCCGAGCCGACAAGTGGTTTAGAGCCCCTTAGCCTGAGGAAAAATTTTGTTTCCTTATGGAGCTCTGGCAACACTTCTCACCTCAGGAATACAACAACACAATGTAATCTTATTTGGCTGCAATCTTCTGTATGGTACAGGTACTCCGTCACTTGGACTGCTCCAAATTTTGAACGAGAGAACCCGATATGCCCTACCTCTCTTGAAAAAGAAAGCTTGCAGCCAAATAGGTACCCGATTCTCTTACAAGGAAAATTTTGACTATATAAGTCCACTTTTGCGGGATAACAAAAGTAGCCTTTAATACTTGGGGAAAATGTAACACCTATTAGTGAACGAATACCATAACACGGGGGTACTTTGTAGTCATCTGGCTGGCTACCACCCTCAAGTTGAAACTCTGCCGCCAAGCACCTGTCGGTGTGTTCCGACAGCTGCATTTGAGAGCCAGATTCTTCTAGGCTTTGTGTGCTGCGTGTACCACCTGCGACCACATCGTCACTTACCATGGTGAGATTGTGGTCAAACACAGGCCTACACTTAGTAAAAAAAAAGTGATGTCTTGCCGCGTCCTCATCCCCTAAATACCCTCATACGGTCGAGTATTTTGATAACAACAACAACAATCTTCACGAAAAATATATCGTTGACAACACGAATGTAAAGATTTTATAGTCTACGCGAGCGAAGCCGCGGGCAAAAAGCTAGTATTTAATATATCTACTCAATACTCCATTGTCAATCCAGGGATAGGTCAATGGCTGTGACTGGATCGTTCTATACCATATTCCTTTTGATTTTGATCTTTCATCAAAGTATTCTTTAAACGTAGCAAAACAATCCTTTTTTACTTCTTTAAAATACTCGGTAAAGAATGGCAAATCGTACGCGAGATTACTTATATTATATTACATTACACACTGAGCAATACTCTTTATTTTGCTGATAATTTCTACAAGTCTGTGGACCTATTCGAAAACAGAGATAAATACAATTAATCGGAGCCAATACCAAAACGCCACGTTCAGTTAATATTGTTTACAGCTCACTGCTGACTCAAACCGTTATAAAAAAGCAATGAAAACAAAAATCCTAAACCCAGTACATGCGAAACTCATTCCCCCTTAATCTGTTGCTCTCCGTTTGAACATTTTAAATTAAATAAAAAACATGGAAAATATTCAAAGTATTAAGTTGTTCCCCAAACCGCAAGTTGTTCGGGCTCGCGGGTGCGGGCGCGGGGCGGTGGATGCTGTTATTACCTGTTTAACAACCTTCGGTGAAGTTTAACTTTACAGCTTTAATGAAATATAGAGCGGCTCCGGCTCGACCCGCTAATACCCGCGCGCTCACAGCCCCGTCGCGCGCCGCGCCACAAATGCTTCCTCACATTTTATGACGCCTATGTGCGCCACAAAATAAATTATTCAAATAAAACGTTTGACATTTTAATTGATGCTGACATGACGTGCAATCTAACCCCTTTTATATGTCAGCATAACTCTCTTCAACAGAAGATAAATGACTAGAGATGTGTCCAGCCAGAAACAGCCGAAGGACACATATCTGCCGACTAGTTTGGACATACCCTGAAATGTTCGCAACAAACGTTCGCGGCAGTCATCCAAACATAGCGCAGCTGCCGCGAGCGGCAGCTGCGCTATGTTTGTGTTTGTGTAACATAAGGGTGTGTTTCTGGACACACCCTTATGTTACGATTTCATTTCATATTCAATTAAACAATGAACATTCCACATAAAATACATTTTAATGTCTAATTCAGACTTTTAAATTAATTTGAGTAGAGAAGTGAGTTCCGAGCAAGTAACACAACAAGCAATCGGCGCGCGGGCCGAGGGGACGCGGAACATGCCGCGTATGTTTGCGCTCAGTACACAAGTCGAGCCGGGAAGAGAATGCCAGTAACATTTTTTATTATAAAGACACACTTCTGGAACTTTCTATTGAACTTTTTTTTATATTTATAACATTTCCAAACGTTTTAATTTCAACCATTCCAACATGATTCCGACTTATTTTTTCATTCTTCCTGTCAAATGTAGTAGCGTATATACAAAAGACATTGCAATCTACAAATATAAAAGACTGTCATATTACTAAAAAAGCCGTAAAACAGTATTTGTTCCACCACCATCCACCTTTTATGGAGTATCTGCTAGTCTTCATAACCTACTTCAGTCTCAAGTTATGGCGTTTGAATAACTCATGAAAGTCCAACCAAAGCATTTAAGGAACATCTCTAAATGTCTCACAGCAAGGAAATTACAGCACCGCCAATTACGAGAAGGAACGAGCAAAGGGTCGGATGTCGGGTGTCGAGCGTGCAAGCAGATTGATGACATTCGAATGAATCCAGCCGAGTGTGGCTCAGAGGCTGTATTGTAGGGTAGTAGGGCGCAGTGGGCGGCGACGACCCGTCTGCCGCGCCGCGAGGTGTCAAGGCGACACGGAAATACGCGACCCGACGCGACGCGACGCGACGCGACGCCAGCGCCACGCTGAAGCCACGCCACGCGGTACCGTAGCGTAGCCGTAGGCGTGGTCGTATCTAGTGCATCACTCACTCACTACACTACATTTGTTTGACTTATGACTTCTGAGTTCATGTTGCAAACTTATCTAATATTTATGTACTCAAATAAATCATAGTTGTGACACCATTAAAAAGATGAAGTACAAGCAAACAAATCTTTAAGTACATCTGTAAGAGTAAGTTTTATATTTATCTAGCGCCGCGGTTTCACCCGTGTTCCCGGGATAAAAAGTAGCCTATGCCCTTCTCCATACTATATACTATCTGCATCCCAAATTTCATGATGATCCGTTGAGTAGTTGAGGCGTGAAGGCGTAACAAACAAACTCACTTTCACATTTATAATAGTTAAGATAGTTAGGATGTTAGGATATTTTTATATTTTGGTCATAAGACTGGTAATTTTCATCGGCTTTGCTTACATTTGCGGTTCACTAACAACCAACCGACGCACTATAGCCTTATTAATCATTCGGTCCAGACTCCGGCACCATTATCTTAAAATACGAAATTACAATAGCCAAGAGTTGAGTAAAACCGTTAATTGAACAAAATTAATGATCCCGTGACCCGGTTCCTGGTGTAGTAAATTATGTAGAAATACAGGTATAACAAAATGCTTATAATATGTATCTGGGGCAGATTTAAAACGGATATTGTAAAGCGGAGAATAGGTTTGAAACGGTCACGGCCTTGAAGCGCAGCCAAAACCCTGGGCAACGAGGACGCCGCCCCGTACCCGCACACCCAGCATCACACCCATATCACACCGCACACGCTACCCCTACTATTGTGCAATAGTGTCGCCTCAGTGGAAGGCTCTTACATCTTCACTATGTGATTACTGCCAGCAAGCTAAGAGGAAACGTTGCCAACCGATTACGGATATTCTTTACATACTTACAAAGAACGTGAAGTTATTCAAATTCAAACTTTCCATATATTATTATTTTTATACAAATGTACTTTATAAATTTACTCTACCCTCTATACCACCAGTTGACTTGGTTCAACTCAAACTTTAGCCACAATCTCATCATGACAGATTGTGATCAAAGTTTATGAGCAAACAAACCCTAGAGCGGTCCTGGTTTTTAATACATACTAGGTATATTATAACAAAAATGAAGTCTAAATTTGGAATACAATTCGAAGGCTAGCCCCTCCACGGCATTATAAGTTATTAAAGTCTTTACGAAATTAAATCAAAAGCCACCCTCAATGGAAAGAGAAAGTTTGCTAAGTTAAACTTTAGAATCAAAGGTTGACCCAAAAACGAATTGCTTTTCTACAGCCCACCGCATTCTGACTGAGCGAACCGACTGAGTCAGGGTGGTCATTAAAATGCCCGTCGTCGCCGGCCGCGGACCGCCCCCACATAACTATGTCACCTGCGTGCATTAACCACAGACTGACTACCGAGGACCGGCCTGCCCACGCCTTGGATAATTCAATACCGCACATTCTTATTCCTAAATAGTACGTTATATGTGCATAGGCGTAGTATTTTATGACGTCTATCTGTTCATTCAGGCAGCAGCTGCCAGTCGTACCTATACACATCTCAACTGTATCAATACCTCTACCTTGAGTTTTTTACACTAACGTAATTTACACACGCTAGCGACTACGGTGAATATTTTGTATAACGAGCACCGCCTCTAGTGGATACTTTTGGAAGTATCTCATACAAAATGTTTCACCGTAGTCGCTAGCGCCTGTAGATTACGTTAGTGTAGAAAACTCATGGTAGACATTCAAATTGTTCAAGTCTGATTATAATAAATGTTAATTTCATTGCACATCGTACCATCGTGTGTCACTCGTTTATAGTTAATCCTACGATGTCTCCACTTTACTAAATAATCTTTGACTAAACTCTTCGATAGTCCACCGCATTTTATATACCAGCGGGGTTAAAAACGAAGAGTTGCGCAATATTGCTGAAAGGAATTCATTTCCCGAATTCCTAGCAGATCTGACGCAATTCCTATAAATTTTGGTAAAATGGTCACTAATTTCATGCAATTCAATTCATTAGCTGATTCTAATTTGATATTAATGTTACAACACCAAAAATAAAAAACCGTAATTTACCGGTAAGTTTTTCTATTATCTTTTTTATGTCGTAAGAAAGAACTAATAGAGAATTCACGTATTAAAATTATGATCTTAAACATTTGTAACCATAAAACGTTTATATAACTGCAATTACGTATCTAAAATGGGAATTTATAAATGAATAAGAAAATATTTTCATCTTCGACTGGCAATAATATGGTCGGTCGTGCGTCAATGTCACTATAATATATATATTTTAATTTTACCTACGTATAGGTAGTAAATAATACTAATTTCTTTAGAATTTTATCAAAAGTACTTCAAATAAGATAAATTCCGTCATTATTTAGTCTAAATAACGGATTATTATGAATAAACAATCACGTGAAATGTGCAGGGAAGAAAATTTTTGTGTAGGACAAATAACAAGAAGAAACATTTCGTTCATTCGTTATGAAGACTTTTTAACTAAAAAAAGCCGAGTATATGCGAAGACAGAAAATAGTACTTGCATAAATATCCTCTATACATGATAAATCATTATGAGGACATTTCACCAGAGTTCCATGTTGAAGTTTCTAGTTTTATGAGAGTGAGTTCGTACCTAAATATCATCAATAAAAGCATAAAGTAGAATATTCCCAACCTAATCTCAACAAAAGAATATACTATTATTTCTATTTATACCATAAATTATTGAATTATAAGCCCCAAATAATATGTTCAACAGAAACTAGGATTTTTTTATATGAAACATGCAATGCATGTAAAGTGCATAACTAAGACCATTATTAAGTAACTTCCCCTTGTTAGATAGGTGGTGGTAGGTTAGGTAGATGATACCCACTATTGATGATGTGCAAACAATAATATAATCAACAAATAATATTACTTTCAGGTTATAAATTACCCGAAGATAAATATACACATGGGATTACCAAAAGGATATTTATATTATAATTACTATGGCATCTGTCATCATCATGCTGCTAATATGATGGGGAAAGGACCACAGAGAATTTTGGAGTTGGCGTTGCTATCATGCCTTAACATTACCTACACTAAACTATAATGTTGATAATACTGTAATAGAAGTTATGCTGATTTATTTACTTTTGTCTTTTATTTACCCTATACAAACAAGCAACCCCTATGTGTATCTCTTAGTCTTCGGCAATATATACCAACACAGATATATATATACTCTAGTAATACCTTTGATAGAAAGTAGATCTGCGGATATAATTCCTCAAAACCCTAAAGCTTATTCTATTAAAATTTAAGCTGCAGATCTTAAAGCTTTTTGTTATTATTAGTTCTAATCTTTATAAAAAATCAAATATATAAGAAACTGGCTGCATGACAGATGCACGCACAGCTCAAACCGCAGAGTACAGAGATACTTGAACTTTTGCACACATATTCCTTATAACATAGGCAACTACTAAGGTCTTTTCAAAATTCAACCCCTATGGGGATAAAGAGGGGTTTCTGGGTGGAAAAATAGTATAATATTAATCATGTAAAAATTACGATAGTACTATGTTAGGTTATCATAAAATTGATGGTAAAAGAACTTTATTGGTAGCCAATAACTTTTAACATTCCATAAAATGGTTTATGGGTGTTAGAAAAACCTCGAAATTCCCTCATTATTCATTGATTTTCAACAAAATCTCTAAATTGAATTGTAATAAGTTGCTCCTCGATATCCTCTTATGATTCTACTATTTGACACAAAAGCAATTCCTATTTAGTGAGCCATTTTACGAATCTCCATAGAAAACTGTCAAAACAATGAATTGCAGAATTAGAATCGTATTGAGATCATATCCTGAATTGCCTACTAAGTGACCATTTTACGATTTGTAATTCAATTCCTAGTGGGAACTCAATCCGATTCGGCGTTTCCTTCCTTTTTAGCCCCCCAGGAGAAGAAAAAGAAACCTTCGTATCAAATATCGCTATTAAATCTCGGTATCGAGTAGTAATAAGTGTTACTAGCTGGGGCTGCAACTATTGGGTTGCACTGCATTCATAGATAGATGTAGGTACTTAGTGTGGTTAGTCGCGGGCGAGGTTTGTCTACTTGTCTAATACCTACCGGTGCCGGTGCCGCCGCCGGTATCCATCCATAGCTGCATTCCGCACGATCTAGACAAATAACTCGCTGCGCCCCAGCCCCTACCGCGTTCTCTCGCAGGAGCGACATAGCACAACTGTGCCGCATACATTACTCCTCGATTTTGGAAACTATTCGACAAACTGTGTGCTAAATCTCCATTGTACCTACAACATATTTTTGTTGGTGTAAATGAAAGGCGCGTCCCGGCGGCGGGTGGCGGCTATCACGTCCGTAGTTACGTGACGGCACCAACACGCCACTCTTGGCACGAACCCCCCATACCTTTTCGGTTTCTACAAACAATATAAGTATAGAGATCTTAACCCTGATACAGATGTTTGGAATAGCTTATATTTTAATCCGCTATATTATTTTATGTTCATAGTCTCCTAAATATATTGACTTGAATAGTTCTTATCACGGGTTACACATCTGGGCCTCCTGATTTTGGTGGATAATAAGGGACGATATTATGACACGGCTTCAATTCCCCTTGCAATTTACAGGTTGAATCATATGAAAAGAAATTGTTCGAATAGTTTTCAACAAGTCGTCAGGTAATTTAATTTTATGTATGGACAGCCGTATTTTTACACATTCATGAGGTATATAAAAGTCCGATTTAATAGACATTATTGTCAGAACTGCGGGTCGGAAGCTTGTAATACATGTCATAAACTGCAACCATGAATTAAGTCAGCATAACTCTTATCTATAATAATTGTCAATGATACATTCGATTTATTGGCTTAGCACCCATAGTGTAGCACAGGCCTGGCCAACCTGATGGTAATGTTTAACAATAAAAAATCTCGTTCCATTACGTTCTATTCAAAAAGGCACAAACGTATTAGAGGAGAAACAATGTATGTGTAACCGCAGCTCCCTTTGTGCGTTTAACAACATTTGAATTGAATGGCTGAACAAATAGCGGCGTTGTACCTACTGTGTACGCGCTCTGTTTACTTACCGCTTCATTACGGTACCTACTCTGTAGGTACACTCTAATAGGGACCTAGCATTTAACTAAACATATGTACAAGAACCTTTATTAAGTTTTTAAACTCAACATTACAGTTCAAGTAATTTACGAGTATGTCAGTCCTAAGTTATAAATATGACGAGAAGGTTGATATGAAAGCATTAAGTATCTTGTGTAGTGGCGGATCCAAGATTTCGTTTCCGAGGGGGCTGAGGTAGCCTTTATCGTGATAAAGGCTACTTTGATATCTTGATATCAGGGTGAAACCAGATGTTTTAGGGGGAGGGGGCTTGAGCCCCTTAGCCTTAGCGCCTATGTTTTATATTTAGAGGTTATATGTCCACTGTATATGTCAGGAAAAACCTAATATTAACCATATATTAACGTAATAGAAATATAGGTAATGTTTCATTTGTATGGTTTTTTCAATTTACCAACGAATATAGAATTATAAACAAGGGCCAAAAACAGGGAAAACAATATTTATTTGTTGACGCTACCACCGGTTCGAAATACAATTCCCTTCCAATAAAAAGTATGATTTAAGATATAATAGCGTTTTGAATAAGAATTAGGTAATTCTCAATCAGTCCAATTCCAGTCCAAACGATGTTTGTAGCGACATCTATATGTGTAAATTCTATACACCTATAACTGGTTTTAGAAAATTATAGTCTTATAGGCCCTGATTCTGTTGTTCACAACTAAACTAATTTTAATGTCACTATGTCTCTTTCTCACAAAGAACATAAGAAAAGGATGTAAGAAATTTAGTCCTTTCAAATTAGTCCAATGCTTGTTTCCAATATAAATTTAGTCGCCATCTATCGCGGTCACGTCTAAATACACGCAAAATAAGACGGCAAAGATTAATTTGACAACTTAAAATATGTTCTATCCTTTTTCAACCATGTTCGTAAGAAAGAGATGAGATGTGACTAAAATTAGTTTAGTGCGATTTACAACAGAATCGGCACCAGTAGTTATTATTTTCTACTAAAAGTTTTATCAGACTATTTGAGACAAATTGAATAATCACGATACACGCAATCATTTTATTTTACTTAACTGGTGCACTTGGATTTTCTTTATTGGATAAAACAAAGCGGATTATATTCTCAAATACATGAGACTATGAAAAGTACCTGGTTGACTGAGCTTTACTCGGTGTACCAAAAATAGTATAAATATTCGATATACGAATAAGATTCGACTGGATCGAACCCATGACCTACGAGTCGGAATTATAACGCTTTGACCATCGGTGTTTAGGCCAAAATACCTATAATAATATCTATAGTAAAACCTACTCATATTGAGTATCAATGACGAGCCTCTACTTCCCGATTCCTCTCCTTTTCCCACCTCATATGTGTAAGCGAGACAAGAGCTTCGGGAATATTCTACATACTTCGGCGACGCATCACAAAACGTAAGGCGCGCGCCCCGCAACCCCGCAAGATTTAGTACGAAATATGCCACACACCGGGAAGCATTGATAGTACGAGATCCGCTACCGTCAGGGAAACATCTAAATTTGTGATTTATAAATAAACAGTACGAAAACCGCTGCCGACCGGGAGGCGTTGATTTGTAAATTGAACTCAGTGAAACTCAGTGACTTGTGATTTTGATGTGAGATAGTGGTGATAGTTGCTGTGTGCAGTGGATTGCCATAGGAGTTCCTGGTAAGTCCTTACCTTTATCCTAGGAGGCTCCTCGTTTTCCATATTGATATTTGCACGCAAAAACCCATCATTTTTTCTGGTACGCCTTCGAGCGGATTCATTTTGAGTCAGCCATTACAGCAATTTAATTTCATATCAAATCACGTATAATTTCCCGCTTTCTATAGGTTTTATGCCTCTAAATAGGTATATACCTCATAATACGCAAGTCTTATACCTCATAAATAGGTTTTAGACTATATAAATACGATATTTCGTACTCCCGCCATTTTTACCACGCCAATCGTGATAAAAAGTAGTTAGGTATTCAATACCGCCGCCGCTCCTCCATATTTTTAGGACTTAGATTTTATAGGTACCGATTCGTATCTTATTATACGAAATCATATGGTGTACTAATAACCGCAATACGTACTTACTATTTGTACTATTACTACGCATATAATTGCATTCTATGAGCCTTGTCTGTCGACTTGAAATAAACTTTCATACCTATATAGGTAGGTGCCTAAACTGTTGGATATACCTACCTACTTACCTACGTCATTTTACATTAATTAGGTAATTTTGCAATTTATTATTACGCAATCTTTCACAATGGAAGCTATTGAAACTAAAATTAAAATATTGGAAGCTAAAAATGAAGCTATTTTTGAACAATTATCGTTCTTATATGATTCTTCTAAGAATATTTCCACGTCCGCGAGTGCAGACCTTCGTTCCTCAGAGACATTCATGGCGGACACTGAAATTATTAGTACAATTCGTCATGAATTTAGTGCCAATTTAGATACAATTAACGCGTTAAATATGCAACTTGATCCAGAATATAAGATTGATTATAAAAAAATGATTTCATTTGATACAGTGTACACCCGAATAGAAAGGGTTCGTTCTCTTATCGTCAGTAAGACAAATATTACGTCGAATGTGTCCGCGCAGAATACTATTCCGTCCCAATATAAAGGTCGTATCAAACTACCACCAATTCAAATTCCGTCATTTGATGGAAAAATAGAAAATTGGCCCGTCTTCTTTGAATCTTTTAAATCTAATATACATTCAAATCCTGATCTTTCGAATTCTCAAAGAGTACAATATCTTGTAGGTAAATTAACAGGAAATGCTTTAAAAATCACGGCAGGTATTATACCGTCCGGTGATAATTATAATTCTATTTGGGACAGCTTAGTTCAAAAATATCAAGATAAAAGAGCATTAGGCTCACACTACATGTCTAATTTATTCAATATTAAACCCGCATTAAATAATTCCGCGTCTTTAAATACGTTCATTGAAACTTTCCACGCTTCTGTATCTGCTTTGGAACAGTTAGGTATTGAAGATATGAAAGATTTTATCTTACTTTCTTTAGCTTTAAAGAAGTTAGATCCCGCAACCGCTATTTCCTTTGAAATGTTTATGAGGAATAAAGAAATTCCTTCTTATAAGGATTTTGTTGATTTTATTAAATCGCAAGTAAAAATATTAGATCGCACTTCTACGCCAATTGCTGGCTCCGCGCGAACCGCCCCAGTCGGTAGCAACCTTAATAATCCGCCCGCTTATCGATCTCAACCGCGTAATTCAAATACAGTCCAACATGCTTTCCTTGCACGCGATAATAATAATAAAAGAACTTGCTTATTTTGTAATAAATCTGATCACTATCAGATTTTTAATTGTTCATCTTTTAAAGCACTTAATACTAAAGATCGTTTAGATTTTGTTAAATCTAAAAGAGGCTGTGTAAACTGCCTCAGCCTTACGCATACTGCTTCTCAGTGTAAGTCGTCGTATAGTTGTAAAACTTGTAATAAACACCATCATTCTCTTTTGCATTTGGATAGTAATTCACAATCGCAACAAATAGTTTCCGACTCGCGTCCCTCTCACTCGGCGCGTCTTGATAAGTGCGATAACCTTATCGCGCCGTCTCCACACGCGCAGGAGCTTTGCGCGCAGACGTCCGCCGCCGCCAGCGCCGCGCCGCGACCGCTCCCGTGCGCAGCCTCGCCCGCGCATCCGACCGCGTCTGCTTCTAACGCTACGGACGCTCCTCAACCGGTGTCGCTATGCACCCGAGCGCGAGTTGATAAGAATAATGATAACGAACGCGATTCTTTTAATAAATTAAATCCTTCCCATACTACTGTACTTTTATCAACCGCTCAAGTTTATGCGTCTAATAAGGACAATAAATATATTTCAGTTAGATGTTTAATAGATAACGCGTCTCAAAACAACATAATTACAACTGCCTGTTGTAAACAACTAAATTTAAATATAATACCGCTTAGCAATTCTTTTATAAAGGGTGTAGGATCCACTTCGCGTCCTATTCACGGCTACGTTCAATTTAAAATAACCGCGAAAAATAAAAAATATTTTTATAATATTACCGCTCTTGTCGTTGATTGCATTACTGACAGGTTACCGACTGAATATGTTGAGACTTCTATAGTGCAACATTTAGGTAACTTACCGCTCGCTGACCCTCGGTGGCACATCCCCGGAGAGGTCGAAGTAGTTCTCGGGGCACAATTGTTCCCATTTTTATTGTTAGGTCAAAAAATTATTGCACCTCCCGCTCCTTCTGCCCTTGAAACCGTGTTCGGTTATATTCTTATGGGCGACGTTCCCGCTAACTCTAATATTAATAAAAATGCATCCACTTATTTTAATACCGCGACTTTTTTCATTTCTGGTCCCAATGACCTTACTATTTCTTTAGATGATTCCCTACTTAAGTTTTGGGAGCTCGAAGAAATTCCCGCGCAAAAATTTATGAGCTCGGCCGAAAAGGAGTGTGAACAGCTGTTCTCTCGTAACTTCTCACGGGACTCCGCAGGCAGATATTGCACCGCGTTACCTTTTCGTGAGGATCCTGACGTGTTAGGTGATTCCCGTTCCGTTGCTCACCGCCGTTTACTTGCTTTGGAGCGTACCAAGCTACGCGATCCACAGCTACGCGCTAGTTATAATGAGACTTATAGTGCTCGAACCGCTATTGATAATATATTCGCATTCTCCGATTCTAAAATTACTCTGTCATGGATACATTCATCTCCACATAGATGGAATGTTTTCGTTAGTAACCGCATTGCTAAATGTCAAGAAAATCTTGACCCAAAACATTTCTACCACGTTAGTGGTATAGAAAATCCTAGCGACTGTCTCTCTAGAGGTATTTTACCTGAGCAGCTAGTGTCACATCACTTATGGTGGCACGGCCCGAAATGGTTAAAAGATCCAGTTTCAGAATGGCCTATCACTCCATTTAGTCCCGAATGCTGTGAGGACCTACCTGAATTTAATAGTAAAACGCTTGTTACTTGTACCGCGTCCGCTTCTGTTGAGCCTAATTTAATTTACGAGCTTGCTCTAAAATACTCATCATGGAATAAAATATTACGCATAATAGTATACATACTTAGATTTTCTCGCATTCTTTCTCGTGATCAAGGTCACAGCCGCATCACAGCTTCTGAGCTAAATAAAGCTGAAGTCTATTTAATACGCTCTGTACAACAAGTTCATTTTCAAAATTTATTTAATAATATTCAAAACGTTAAAGTATCTTCCCCGCTTAAAAAACTTGACCTCTTTATAGATCAAGATAAAATTATTAGAATTGGAGGTAGACTTTCAAATGCAAATCTTCCGTATGAAGCTCAGCATCCCGCTCTTTTACCTAAACATGACCACGTTACTCATCTTATTATAGACTATTTTCACCGTGCTCACTGCCATACTGGTGCCAATCTTCTGAGCTCGCTGTTGCGCCAGAAGTATTGGATACTGTCCGCTAGAAGTGTAATTAGACACAGAGTACATTCATGTAACTTTTGTTTTAAAAATTCCCCTTCATTTCTCAGCCCAAAAATGGCTGATTTACCCTCTTGCCGCGTTCAGGAGACCAAAGCGTTTGTGCATACGGGCGTTGACTATGCTGGACCCATTAAAGTGACATTATGTAGACGCAGAGGTCAAAAGAGCCAAAAGGCATATATTTGTTTGTTTATATGCTTAGTAACCAAAGCTGTACACATCGAATTGGCAACTGATGTGTCATCAGATACTTTTATTTCCGCTTTTAAGCGATTCATTTCCCGTCGAGGACCTGTTTCTTTTCTTTACTCCGATAACGGAACTAACTTTGTCGGAGCTAAAGCTCAATTACAAGAACTACTTACCGATCAGTACCGCATTGAATGGAAAATGATTCCACCCCGCGCCCCACATTTCGGAGGATTGTGGGAATCTAATATAAAATCGATTAAAACTCATTTATACCGTGTTATCGGTTCGCAGCTCCTCACATATGAAGAGCTCCTCACTGTTCTTACCCAAATTGAAACAGTCTTAAATTCTAGACCGCTTTGCATTTTATCTGAGGATCCCTACCCGGAGCCTCTTACTCCCGCTCACTTTATAATGGCTTCACCATTGACTTCATTGCCGCTTCAGAATGTGTCCGAGGAAACCATATCTTTACGTTGTCGGAAACAATTATTAGATCAGATGGTGTGTAGCTATTGGAAAAGATGGCGTATAGAATATTTACATAATCTTCAAGTTAGACAGAAATGGCTCATTGATAAAAATAACATTAAGATTGGTACTGTGGTTCTTATACATCAAGATGATATTCCCCCTTTACGTTGGCCGTTGGGCATAATATCACAAGTTTATCCTGGCAAGGATGGAAATATCCGCGTCGCTTTAGTAAAAACTTCAAATGGATCATTCAAAAGACCCATTGTCAAGTTATGTCCATTACCCTCACAATAAAAAATAATCATACCGCATCTTATATTCAGTACTTTAGTAATTATTATAATCTGTAATTAGTTCTTATAATTAATTATTTTTTCTTTCTTTTGAGAACACTACGTATTCTCAAGGCGGCGGAGGATGTTTAGGCCAAAATACCTATAATAATATCTATAGTAAAACCTACTCATATTGAGTATCAATGACGAGCCTCTACTTCCCGATTCCTCTCCTTTTCCCACCTCATATGTGTAAGCGAGACAAGAGCTTCGGGAATATTCTACATACTTCGGCGACGCATCACAAAACGTAAGGCGCGCGCCCCGCAACCCCGCAAGATTTAGTACGAAATATGCCACACACCGGGAAGCATTGATAGTACGAGATCCGCTACCGTCAGGGAAACATCTAAATTTGTGATTTATAAATAAACAGTACGAAAACCGCTGCCGACCGGGAGGCGTTGATTTGTAAATTGAACTCAGTGAAACTCAGTGACTTGTGATTTTGATGTGAGATAGTGGTGATAGTTGCTGTGTGCAGTGGATTGCCATAGGAGTTCCTGGTAAGTCCTTACCGTTATCCTAGGAGGCTCCTCGTTTTCCATATTGATATTTGCACGCAAAAACCCATCAATCGGGTTAACGCTTATACGTTAGATCGATTTTTACCCCCAAAAACCCCAATATAGTAAATTTAATCGTAATCTGATTTTCGAGATTACAAAACATGAAATATACTAATATTAAATTGGGTATAAAATGGTTGTCTGTAAGAAATAATGGTTGTCTGTATGAAATCGTTTCTTAGCGATAAGACCGCCCATAGTTCTTTGTTTTATATTTGTTGGTGTACAATAAAGAGTTATCTATCTATCTATCTAACATTGCTCATTTAAAAGTATAGGAGTAGGTACCTACCTGGTGCAAAGAAAAGGTCAAAATATACAAAACGATTTGACCGGATTGAGGATCGTTGTACATTACCACCTTCACCACCTTTTCAATGAAATCAGTGTCCTCCTCTACTCTCTTCCTGTGGTCCTCGAGCCCAAAGCAGCACGTAAGCATATTCAACATCGATAAACCAGCCCATTTAGAACTTGGAATTCTTTTAGATACTTACAAGAGTGTCAAGAAAAGTTTTTATACTTATAAGAGTGATTTATGATATATTATACAGCTCTAGCTGCATAAAATCCTAAGGGATCCGCGGAAATATTAAAACTCTACCATTCAACGTTAAGTATTTTCTGACACCTCAAGCTGGTTGTATCGTTAATGTATACATTTTTTTTAATTTATTTTTTTACTCTTTATAGGCCTGTGTTTGACCGCAATCTCACTATGGTAAGTGATGATGCGGCCGAAGGTGGTAAGCACACAAAGCCTAGAAGGAACTGGCTCTCAAGTGAAGCTATCGGAACACACCGAAAGGTGCTCAGCGACAGATTTTCAACTTGAGGGTGGTAGCCAGCCAGGCGGGTACTACAGAGTACCGTACCACCGTGCTATGGTTTCCTCACGATGTTTTCCTTCACCGAAAGCTCAAGCTCATTGTAGGATTCGAACCCGGGACCTTCGTCTCGGTATCCGACGTCACTACCACTGAGCTATCATCGCCTTAAATACATGCTGTATTTGGCATGTGTCCACTTACTTATGACAGCAATAAGTTGTATCATAGTACCTATATGGACGCTTGCATCACCAGGGACATTACTAACTAACAGTGTAGAAGGTCACCGAGGCGGCGAAAGACCACAACCCTCCATTCCAAAAACTCTACATATGCACTTACAATGCAAGATCTCTCTTATCAAATGAAATATAACTAGACATTACTCTAACAATTTCAAAAATAAACTATGATTATAATCGACTTAGCAGAAATAAGAAGAACAGGATATAATATTGAAGAAGATGATAAACATATATTCTGTTACTATAGCGAAACTAAATGTCAATGCGGAGTCGAATTTCTTTTGAAAAAGATGTATAAATTAAACATAGAGATCTTTATTGAAATATCCGAACGAATATGTATTCTAAACCTTAACTTTGAAAACAACACTCTCACTTGTTCAAGCCTATGCGCCAACAATAGAATCAAGTGATGAAGAAATTAATATATTTTATAACCAACAACAACAAGCCCGTAAAACATGCTCTAAACATCTTATTATGCTGGGAGATTTCAATGCTCGTGTTGGACAACGTCTTGCTGGCGAAGAGAGAATACTAGGTAACTATTGCTACGGAAAAAAGGACAAAAGAGGCGAAATCCTTCTGCAGTTCTGCTGGCAAAATAACTTGTTTATTACAAATATTAAAAACCGGCCAAGTGCGAGTCGGACTCGCGAATGGAGGGTTCCGTGTAATATTAACTAATAAAAATTTGCTATGAAAAAAAAATGCCAAAAATATTGAATGAAAATTGCGGTTTACGAGTTTAAACCAATTTTCGGTGGAAGTTTGCATGGTAATGTACATCATATATATTTTTTTTAGTTTTATCGTTCTCTTATTTTAGAAGTTACAGGGCACACATTTTACCATTTTGGAAGTCTCTCGCGCAAACTATTCAGTTTAGAAAAAAATGATATTAGAAACCTCAATATCATTTTTGAAGACCTATCCATAGATACACCACACGTAAATCTTAATGCGGTTCACAGAATACATACTTACCAAGTTTCAATAGTGTAGTTCTTATAGTTTCGGAAAAAAGTGGATGTGACATACGGACGGACAGACAGACAGACAGACAGACATGACGAATGCATAAGGGTTCCGTTTTTTGCCATTTGGCTACGGAACCCTAAAAAGGTTTCAAAGCGTTGAACAATACAAAACTCTAGAAAAAAAAAATAGAGACTGCCACATTATTTTAAAAAACCTGTATTCAATACACATCAAAGATCAGAAAGAAACCCCACGGCTCACTCATAACTCTACTACTCTAGAAAGATTTTCATCTTCAGAAATAATGAGGAAGATAAACGGCTTCAAAATAGACAAAAGACCGGATGGAATTCCAAATGGAGCATTAAACATAGGCAGCTTTCTTCTAGTACCACATATAACAAATCTGTTCAACAAGATTCTCGATGATAATAAAATACCTAGAGAATGGGCCATATAATTCTGCTGTATTAAAAAAGTGATCCGGCCAATATAAGTAACTATAAACCCATTAGCTTACAACCAACCATGCTAACCAAATTATTCGCCTCGTGTCTTGAAGAACGTCTTGTGAAGTATACTGAAAATCATCAACCCCCTGAACAAGGGGGCTTTAGACAAAACTTCTCGACTACAAATCACATCCACTCGTTAGAGCTAATCATAGAGAAATATGAAGAATACAGAAAACCAGTCTTTCTAGTATTTATAGACTATGCCAAAGCGTTCGACTCGATATCCCATAATAGTATGTGGAGAGCTCTACACGAGTGCAATGTACCGACAGAAACTATAGAGCTTATTAAGAGGATATAGTTGAAATAAATCGTTCCTTGAAAGGCGTGGCCTAGGCGGCCGCGCGGGGGGCACTGCCCCTAGAGAACTATCAAAGTTTTAAAAAATCGCGCCACAGCAAGATACGTTCGGGCGGACTCGGGCGACGCCGGCAGAAACACGAAGGCCGAACCGCCATCGTTTAAATCACAGAGTATATTTTATTGGAGAGCAGTATAAGTTTATTTATTTTATTAGACTTGCAATTAACGATTTTTTACCAAAAGCTATAATAATGAACATGAATGAAATGTACTCGTATTGACATACAAATATGAGTATATTTGTATGTCAATACGAGTTTATACAATGTATATATACTGCAGGTAACAAAAAAGGTATATGACGTTTAACCAATCAGCGCGTAAAGTGCGTTCCGACGCATTCAAGTTCAAGTATGATGCCAGTTTACAATATGACGGTTTGACAACGTTAGATTATAAACTATCGAAAATGAATACGTTATATTGTTAGCAGTATGGTACAGTTCACACTATTTCGGGGAATTTATAATCTCGCTAGGTTGATTATAAACTAACGGTTTTCAAAAAAATACGGTGACATATACACTTTTATATATGTTTTTGAGTGTTTGTATATACGTATATTTCTTTGGCACGCTCTGCAGCCTAAACAGCTTAATAGATTTAAACATGAGGTATGAGGTGTCGTTAGATTCGTTTTAACTGTGGGACTCGAGTTAGGGCATCGGAACCGTATTTTCCCGGTTCCAAAAAAACCGTGAATTTCCGGTTCTGAGGGTTGCAACCGATTTTAGAATATAAAGAACCGGTTCTTTCGGTTTTTTCGGTTCTTTCATTTAATTTTAAAGAGTCGTTTAGGATGCATCAGTAAATTTCGTAGAACGATCAAAATACACTATAGGTGGTTATTGTCGCAACATGAAGCTTCTTGTGGCGTTTAAATATTATTAATATTCCAAAACGGCAGCTTGTGGCGAGCATGTTGGTGTGTAGCGTAGCGACACCAAACTCCAGAAATTTAACAATTTTTAATTGATTATGTGTATAATTATTAACTATTATTACTTGATTATGTGAATTATTGAAATTGCTATTATGTTCCTAAAATGTAATAATACCTATAAGTAATTAATTGTTCATCATCTACATATCCTGTTCCTAACAATTTGTGATCGACGCAATATGTTCGCTTCTTCCATTCTGCCTTTTTATCCGTCATAACAGCATTCGCTCCTTTCTTATTTACATCATCTTTCTCACGATCTATCCATCTCTTTTTCCATATTCATAACTCCACCCACTTCCAAATTCAACTATTTTACTCACGTGGCTTTCATTCCTCCTCATAACATGTCCGATGTCCATACCGCTACTTTCAAGCTTCCTCTGTATGTACTCATTATTAATCATATCCATTATTGTCACTCCATACATCCATCTCAACATTATCATCTCAACTGCATGTCTTTTATCCATTTTCTTTACCTAATGCCCAATTTTTTTTTTTTATAAACACTTATTAAACCCAAACATCACCAAAATTACAAAGTTCAAAATCGCCAAACTGCTAATGCAGTTTGTAGGCGTAACGCTCTTGACACATATATGACCTTAACATATATCAGCATGTCCTTGCAACACAATCACTACAATGACATGATCATATACATAAGTAGGTACATTTACTCACTACCTTTCTCATTAACCATAACACAGTTTATCCTTTATTTTACACATGAATTCAAACAATTTTTGACAACAACAGTTTCCTTGTTTTCCGTTTCAACAGAAGTTTACTTTTAATATTCGCATCTCTCAATACACGGTACTTATTGTATAATCGTGGAACTACATATTGACGGGTTCTCTCACCATAACCATATATTAAGACCTATCATCACGGACTATATATTTTCCCCTTTAGCTTCAGAGATCCCATGGATCACATGTTTGTCTTTTGACCTGTCATCATTTCATCCAACCTGAGATGATACACTACTTTATATCACGGTTAGTATTACCATCGTTCTGTATTATGTGAACCGAGGTACGCACGGCTACAGATCAAGCTATAGTTTCCAATATAAGCTGACCTCTCATTGTAGGGAAATCCTATACAATGCGAGATCAGCTTATACTGGAAATGTATAGCTTGATGTGTGGCCATGTGTACCAGAAGTAGTAGAAGACTGGTACTGAAACTCCTCAATTAAAATAGGCACGAAAGTAGAGAGACCGCCAAAATCGCAGAACATGTGTTCAGTTTTAGTTCAGCTAATTTTCTTCTTGCCATTTCATCATCCTACTATAGACATTAAATCCATTTTCACGGACGAGAACAATGTTATCGGTTAAAAGCATGTACCAGGGTACCTCCTTCTTATTTCCAACGTCAAAGCATCCATTACCAGCAGGGAGAGATAGATAAGGCATCATAGCAGGCCCTTAGTGTAAGCCGACACCTAAATTGAACGTATCGGTATCTATAAGTAATTTGTTATGTTAGGTATATTTTTATTTAAAGGAACTAATAAAATCTTTTTGATGATGAATAATTAAAAAGAGCAAAAGTTTATATTGAATTAATAATGGAACCTAAAGAACCGGGTACCCAGTTCTGGATTAGATCTGGAACCGAAAAACCGGTTCACAAAATATGGCCGGTTCTCGATGCCCTAACTCGATTATATATTATTATATTATGTGGTATCTATTAATAAAAAAACGAGAGGAAGTTTTTTTCATTATTATTATAATATGGATATCAAATAGGGGAAAGTGGGGGGGATTCGTACACCGGGCAATTAGCATATAGCATTCGTGCAATGGCCATAATTCGAATACGCAACATAGTGGCGCCTTCTTATCTGTGTGTGTAATGCCCACTCACACACATAATCTAACCGCGGAGTGGCTTGCCAATGCGGCCGCCGGCTTCGATTTGACAGGATGTTACGAGTTTTCGCTTCGCGAAAGTAATTTTTGGATGCAACTTTAAACGTGTTTATCTCTATAAGTGTATTAAACTGATTCTTTGTGCTGTTTGGGTACATATTTAAGTTTATTATTTCGACATTTACTTGAAGATAATGTCAGCAGTTATTTTTATTTTCAATATATTAGTTGAATTATGGTCAATATCGAAGTTTATGTTAAATTTAAATTACTTATTAGCCTAATATTAAGGCTAGATTGTGGTATGAATAGGGAACACTAAAGAAGGTGTAACCTAGGATAAATAAAAAAAAAATTAGTTGAATTTCTTGGTTGGGGTAGCTTCGTACAGGTTCGAACGGCCACCCCGTTCGTACTGTACGAATATACCTATAATGTACGTAAAATTTTGGTTAAGAAGCAAAGTACAGACACTGAAAGTGAAGATGAGACTGACATGAGTTTAAGAGAAATTTCCTGTCCTCCCATTGAAGAGATTGCTGAAGGATCTGATGTGGAGAACGAAACTCTAGTTATAATATAACTGAATTCGTGAAAGAGAAAGGCTTTATTCTAGTGAAGTTCGAGAAGAAAAAGTCTGTCAAACACTATGTTGGTCATGTGATATATAAAAAATAAAATCCTACTGAGTACAAAGTTTAATTTTTATGGTACCCCAACACATGTACGAAGCTACCCCGTGTGTGGGGGTACATACGTACGATTTTTTTTAAATCGTCATAGCTTGGCCACACTTCTTTCTATGAGCTAGTCGTCTTAGGGAATATTGTAGACAAATATACAAGCAATCTAGCAATGCTCAAATTGTTTTCAAATAGCGTTTACTTTTTCTGCTATAGGGCTTGAAGTGGAAAGTGTACGAATCCCCCCCACTTTCCCCTAAAAGCTTGTAGTCATTTCCATATAGATATATACATATATATAATAACACGTCCCCGCCTGCAATACCTTATAAAACTCAAGAATATTCATAATTCTATAGGTTACAATGCTTGTTCTTCTCTTTTCAGTTAATTTTTCAATTGGTGTGAATGCTACCTAAATACCTAACTCCCTGATGTAATTATCCCTTTTCGGAGAGTTATATATACCTTTTTTGTTACACGTTGTATAGATTTATGAAATAAACTATTTAGGTAAAATCTGTTAGAGGTAAATGCTATACTATAAATTTTAAATATTCAATAAATTAGCTTTCACCCTGTTCCCGAAGTTATTACTTATTGAAATAAAAGCAAATACTAGTGCAATCATCAGTGTCTGTGTCGTAGATAGGTACCTTTGGATAGGATAGGAGAAAAACGAATTATGTATTTTAATTATCTTTATTTATCATCTTGGGCTGCTTTATAATTCAGTTCTGACATTAGTGTTAGATCAAGAGCAGCTGAAAATTGGTTTAATTTTACAGCTCCACAACCTGCAGCGACTACACCAGCAACTGCCATTTTATCTAAGTTGTTGGAGGTATTTCGTATCTTAAGTCTTTTTACATAGTGAGCAACATAACGTAAAAATCGATGTAAGGCCTGATGTTTATTCTGAAATAATCACATTAGTACTGAAGCCACAATGAAGCATTGACTCATGCCTAGAAATTTTCAACAGTTCGTTGAAAAAAATTGTATTTCAACAAATCTGTGACTGAACTTACTGAAGTTTTCAATGTACTCTGAAACAAGGTTACAATATTCATAACAAATTTAACACGAAGGCTAACTAGTCTATTAAAAATGGCGTTAAGTTCTATGTAAGGAGAAGTTCAAACCTCAGCAATGAGGATATAATATATGAGCTGTGAGGACTGGGGACATAATTTATTTTTCCACACTTGCTCGTAAAGTGACATTTATTGAACCGTCTTTAGTAACTGAATGCAGCTTATTACGCACTAGCTAGTGCTTTTTACTTTACATTACCGCACAGTTTTATGATAGGTATAATCCCAATTAAATAAGAAAAATTGTAAACAATTATTTTGGTAATACGTATTATTATTATTTTTTTACTTTCTTTTAAATTTCTCCTACTTACTGGTAGGGTATTTACATTTTATCGCGGGCTTTTGGCCAAAAGAAAAAAATGGGTAAAGTGTTCATGAGTGTGTGTTTGTTTGTTGTGTGATATTATTGGTCTATTGTCAAGAATTTGCGGACTATCCTACATGTGTTCAAGGTAACGGCTTTTTGTAGTTGGATGTATGTCATTTTATGGATTCCGAGTATTTTTAGCCTGGTGTGAAAAGTATGAGGTACAATACCAGTGGATGATAGTATTATGGGAACTGTTGTAACTGTGTATTATTATTATTCACTTGATTTATTTTGATTCTTAAAATATTTTTTTTATAACATTAGTATAAAATATCAAAAAATCTAATCTAATCTAAAAATATTATAAAGAATATCTTTACAAAATCTAACAATGTTATAAAAAAACCTAATCTTAGTGTGCCGCCGGCAGCGGGGTAGGGCCCAAGCTACCGGTGCGGTGGTTAGGGCTGCAGAGAGAGGAATCTCCTGACGATGCGCGCCGTGTCCAGGAGTGCCGCCTTCTGTATCTGACCCTTGACCCAGCCATCTAGCAAAAGCCTCTTAAGATGTTGGTCGAGACTCTTCGCTATGAGACCGTTCGCCGAAACAACTATCGGAACAATGATCGTCGAATCAACATCCCACATGGCGGTTACCTCGTGAGCCAAGTCAAGGTACTTGCTGAGCTTGTCCTTCTCGGCCTTCACGAGATTCTCGTCATGGGGGATGGTGATGTCGACGAGCACTGCCCGGCGCTTCGATCGATCTGTCAGCACGATATGAGGCTAATAAGCCTCATATCGTGCTCTCTCATCACGGACAGTACTATTATAGATCGATCCCAATAGAGCGAGACATGACAATTTTCGAGAACTGGCGCAGGTGCGTACTTATAGTACGGTATTTCGGACTATACAAGGCCGTATCGAAGAGCAAGTTGCTGGTGAATGATTCTGGCTACTAGGTTATGTCCGTGCATGTTCTCACCGTTAGCAAGATGAGAACAGCCGGAGATAATATGCCTGAGTGAATCTCTGGGACGGCGTCCAGGAGCGGCATGCGGCATGCTTGACAGATGTCGACCGTACCATCCTTCAGGATATATCTTCGGTAGTTATTCGTCTTGATAACTTCATCCGCAATTGCACAGACAAAACCTTCGGTTTCCCCAAATAGGTCACCAAAGCATAGCCAGTTCACTGACGCGAGCAAATCTACATTGGGCACTGTTAGGGCCCTGTAGAACCGCCCGTGTAGCTCCTTACTCTTCCATACGTCCCTGCGGTCCTCGATACTTAGCACCTTTGGTTTGCGCCAGTTCTCGTTTGCCAAGGATAATGGGGTGAGGCTCCTATCCTCTGCCACCACATCGCGATGCTTCCCACACTCGTTGTCAAGGAAATACTTCCTAAGACTGCACACCTCGCGGTGGAGGTCCTTGGCGCCACGGCCTCCACATTTACACGGGATGTACAATCTCTTAACAGACGAGCGTGGGTGTAGCATGCGATGAGATGTGAGCAGAAGACGGGCCCTTCTATCCAGGGCGTCTAGCTCACTTTGAGTTCACCTTAGTATGCCAAAGGAGTATGTGAGCAGGGGCGTTGAAGGCGCGCACCTTGTTGCCACCCGATAATAGACTGTTCAGTACTTTTGTCAGGTGACAGAAGAAGCGCTCCTTCACCGCCCGCTTTATGTCTCCGTCCACAATACCCAACGACTGTGACATACCAAGGTACTTATGGGTTTCTGTTTCGGAGAGAGATCTGAGAGACATTATCTCAGAAACCTGTAAATTTTTCGAATCTACGACTTTCCCCCGCTGTACAGTCGCGGTCTAAAAATGTTTACCACCTTACGATCTATAATCGCTTGCACATTTCTCTTTCATAAGGTTGACCGGAAATAAAATGACTTTTTAATAGGCGAGGACTGTGTGTGACAAAAAATAATTTCAAAGAGGTGTTATACCTAACCTAGTAAGAATTGAGTTCTCTTGATATGTATAGCACTACCTATATCAAGATAACTCAATTCTTACTAGTTTGCGAATAAAAATACGCCCTTAGCTGCAGGTTTGCTATTACTTTATTACCTTTGTATTTTTATTGAGATTTTTATTTGTTTACAAACGCTTATAAATGTCACAATATAATAAAAAAAAACATTTTATTAAATGAGTTTACATATTCAAGATGGCATTGACAGCCTTTTTGCTATGATCGATACTTAAAAACATTTCACAGTTTTAAAATGTTATATGTTTGTTGATATGACATATTAGACCTTATTGCGCACGGTATCAGATGGAATTGAGTTTGAAAAGTGATAAACATTTTCAGTCCCCGACTGTACATGCATGACCGCATACTTATCTATACCAAATTCCATCTTGATGGCGCTACTAAACACTTCTGTAATCTTCAGTAGCTCCAACAAGTTCTGACGTTTTGGTGCAAACAGTTTAAGGTCATCCATACGTACAACAGGTGAGAAATGCTCTCACCACCTCTCCGAAGCCGGCAGCCTAGTCCTGAATCCTTCAGCAGAGTACTGAGCGGATTCAAAGCTAGGCAGAACCACAGATGACTCAAACTATCACCCTGGAAAATATCTCGCTGAATCCTTATAAAGTCCTGCGGGCCAGAGGTGCCATCACCACCACCTGGTTGATGAAGGACTGTGATCCACTGCCTCATACATGCGCTTAAGAAGGATCTTAAAGCTGTATCAACTTTATACAGTTCCAAGATCCTCTCCAGCCATGAGTGAGGCACCGAATCAAATGCCTTCTTGTAGTCAATCCAGGCAGCCGAGACGGCTCACCTGTCCCACGGACCTGTTGGCAAATTGTCATGTCAATGAGGAGGAGCTCTTTGGTACCACGGGACCCAACCCTACATCCATTTTGAAAGGAGGCCAAAACGTTGTTCGAAACAATGTGCGTATTAATTTTTGTTCTCAAAATGGATGTAAGGAGCTTGTATAGTGTAGGCAAGCACGTGATGGGTCGATAGTTTTTCGCTTCCGTGGTACTATCACAAGGAGGTAACACCGGTTGTAAGGAAAGTTGGCAGGGAACCAAACTCAAGAGCTTGTTGGAATTGCGTTGCCAACCGTTCGTGTGAGCATCGAAACCACTTTATTCAAAAGTTGTGCAATCCATCCGGCCCAGGACTTTTCCAGTTCTGGGTCGTGCGAATTGCACAACTTATGTCATTGGGGCTGATGGTAATGGCCTCCATTGGTTCGATGGACTCACACTCACGTTTGACAACACTCATCCAATCACCCTCGGTGTGTTGGACAGGCATTGACCAGATAGTACGCCAGAAATTAATCATGGCAGTAATCTTGGCAGCTGTCCATCCAACACACGTTGGTCGGCTCCGACTTTTGGTATACCTTCCTCTGGTCACTCTGGAAGAAGTGATTCTGTTGGAATCGATCCACACGCTCTCTGTAGCGGCGAATACGGCGTACCCACGCATAAACTTTTTGCTTCAAGAAGTCAATGCGCTCTGTGACACAGGCAATGTAGTATTATTATTATTAATTATGTTAAGATTGTACCTAGGGCATCGAGAACCGGCCATATTTTGAGAACCGTTTTTTTCGGTTCTAGTTCTAATCCAGAACCGGGTACCCGGTTCTTTCGGTTCTTTCGGTTCCATTAATTATTCGATATAAACTTTTGTTCTTTTAATTAATTTATGATCAAAAACATTATAGGTAGTATAATAATAACAATAAAATAGTTTTCTATGTTCGAATATGTCGTAGAATGACAATCAAACAGTGATTTCTGAATCACAGCTTTTGATTAAAATAACATAAATGTAATCAAGTCTTTTAACAAACCAGTTTTTTTATTTATATTAGATTTTTTGAAATAAAAATGTACCTAACATAACAAATTACAGTATTACCCAACTGATATGTCGCGTCGTGAACCTCGTTCGCACAGAAAAGAAAGTATGGCCCCGAAGATTAACGAAAGAATGCTTAAAACTTACAATCAACCTTAGATCTCTACTATCCTTATAGTAGAGATCTAAGGTTCACAATACACTGCAGCTGTTAGTTCCGTTTCCGTTTCTCGCAAGTCACGCCTCTCCACACGGCGCGCACTAACATAGCGGCAGCTGCTGACCAATAGCGTTTCCCGCGCTTTGAAAATGTATCTTCGGCGCATGTACATCGGTAAGCCATATTAATTGGGTACTACTGTACTTATAGATAACGATACGTTAAATTTAGGTGGCGGCTTACACTAAGGGTCTGCTATGATGCCTTATCTCTTCCTGGTGATAATGGATGATTTGTCGTTGAAAGAGTAGATGTTGAAATGGCTACAAGAGCTGGAAAGAGCTTGAAAATTAGCTGAACTAAAACTGAACATATGTTCTGCGATCATGAAGCAATATTGCTTCATGTCTGCGATTTTGGCAGTATTTCTATTTTCGCGTCTATTTTACTTGATGGACTTTCAGTACCAGTCTTCTACGACTTCTGGTACCTCGGTTCACAAATGCAGAACGATGTAGATTGGATGAAATGACGACAGGTCACAAAGTAAACATGTGATCCAAGGTCAAACAAATATATAGTCCGTGATGACAGGTCTTAGTCTTAATATATGGTTCAGAATGTTGGGCATTAGGTATAGAAAATGAATGAAAGACATGCAGCTGAGATGATTATGTTGAGATGGATGTATGGAGTGACAAGAATGGATATGATAAATAATGAGTACATAAGAGGAAGCTTGAAAGTAGCGGTATGGACATGTTATGAGGAGGAATGAAAGCCACGTGCGTGAGTAATAGAGTTATGAATATGGAAGTGGTTGGATACACGGGAAGTGTAAATAAGAAAGGAGTGAATGCTATTATGTCGGATAGAAAGGCAAATGGAAGAAGCAAACATATTGCATCGATCACAAATAGCTGGGAACAGGATATGTAGATGATGAACAATAAATTACTTATAGGTATTATTTATATTAGGAACATAATAGGAATTTCAATGATACATAATAATTCACATAATCAATTAATAATAGTTAATAATTATACACATAATCAATTAAAAATCGTTAAATGGCTCTTCACAAGCTGCCGTTTTGCTTTATTAACATTATTTAATCGCTACAAGTAGCTTCATGCTGCGACACTAACCACCTATAGTGTGTTTTGATTGTTCTACGAAATTTACTGATCCATCCTAAACGACCTTTTAAAATTAATCGAAAGAAACCGAAAGACCCGATATAACCGGTTCTTTATATTTAAGAACCGGTTATTATTGCAACCCTCAGAACTGGGAATTCTCGGTTCCGATGCCCTAATTGTACCTCAATGTAATTGATATGTGTGTAGACGAATCATTCTTAATTTAAACGGGTAAAATAGTTTGACAGAGCTTAGCTGTAAAAAAAAAAACAAAAGCTGCGCGCCATATTTGTTAACGTTTTCATTGTGTGGTTGATTATTATCAAAAATTTACTCCAAGAAATACAAGTCTGTTTTTTCCTCTCAAGTGTGTTGAAAAACGTCGTATGATACGCGTGTGTATTGATCGTTACACTTTCGGCTCTGTTATCGCGTTCGCCTTAATACCACCTCGTCTGTAATTACCAACATTCCACACATTAGGGAATGCAAACCGGTTTCACCGAAAATCGAAAACCGGTTATTAGGTATGGTTTTGAACAACAAAAAAAAAAACGGTTTCGATTTCTTTGTTTGGAAAAAGGAAGATTAGCCGCCGTTTTTTAAACTGACTCCAATGCAGTGAGGATTTTTGTGATGAATTGAAGTGTGTTGATGCGTATAGTGTTGAGCTGGTAAGAAAATAACTTATAATATTTTTTTATTTATGATAGGTATAAAAAATGTTAAAAAAATATACTACTTAGGCAGCAAACAAGCGTACGGCCCGCCTGATAGAGAGTATATCATTAATATGCTGGAAGGACAGTGTACGGGATAATTCAGAGCCTTGTAGAACGCCATGCTGTCGGAGCAACTACTGTCAACGAAGGCTCTTATGTATCTGCCAGACAGCAAGCTGACTGATTGGTGTTATTTTTTAACCGTCTGCACGACAACAAAGACTGAGTAATGTTTTTTTTATCTAAGGAAAGTCAAAGTCAAAGCCATTTATTCAATTAAGGCCCTGGTAGGGCACTTATGAAGGTCAAAGCTACTGAAGTTACCACCAGTTCGTAAGTCGGCCTTCAACTGAGAAGAACAGGCAAGAAAACATTCGTATAATAATAATCACGTGTTTGTGTACACGCAAGTTATTGTGCTGCAAATGATTATTATAACGTACGAAACATAATTTAATAAATGTTTAAATAAACATAATTTAATAAATGTTTAAATAAACATAATTTAATAAATGTTTCTTCATTACTGATCTAATTTTTATTTAACATTTTAGTTTTTAATTGCTATGAGATATAATGACTTTATCATTATATCTCATAGCAATTAAAAACCAAGCAAATATTATGTTTTTATGATGTCATTCAAAATAAAATCAAAAGCAACGAACCGCGTAGTCTATATAAAGAGAGTTAAATAAACCATGGAAATAATAGTTTATTTAACTCTGTAGATTTATCTTTATTATCAATTTGATGAAAAAGAGATGGATGGATATTGTGAAAGATGACATGAGTAAGAAAGGAGTGAATTTTGGTATAACGGATAGAAGATACGAATGGAAAAAACATAGATATTGCGCCGACCCCAAATGATTGGGAACAGGGCAGCCAGATGATAATGTTGATGATAAACCATAGCACGGTGGTAGGGTACTTTGTAGTA
Source organism: Polyploca ridens (assembly GCA_951394255.1). Taxonomy (NCBI): domain Eukaryota; kingdom Metazoa; phylum Arthropoda; class Insecta; order Lepidoptera; family Drepanidae; genus Polyploca; species Polyploca ridens. The sequence continues at coordinate 17,167,181 of OX596253.1, read as the reverse complement.
CCCGCCTGGCTGGCTACCACCCTCAAGTTGAAAATCTGTCGCCAAGCACCTTTCGGTGTGTTCCGATAGCTGCATTTGAGAGCCAGTTCCTTCTAGGCTTTGTGTGCTTACCACCTTCGGCCGCATCATCACTTACCATGGTGAGATTGCAGTCAAACACAAGCCTATAAACAGTAAAAAAAAAAAAAAAATTGATGTTTATTTTATACCCACTCTATTAACTTTAACTGACAATAATTCCTATTTACGATTTTTTAATCTTTGGCACGGTTATTATCTATAATTCGAGCTATAGAAATAACGTGGAAAAAAAACGAGTGAACTTTTAAATAACCGGTTAACCGGTATTAAAACCGGTTAACCGGTTTTACCTCTAAAAAAATAATATTTGTTTTATCCGGATACTAAAAACTAACGGATAATGCTAGACCTAAGTAGGTGTACAATATACATACTCACTTCCAAATTCACTTTGGAGGACTGCTGCTTATCCAAATTTTCGAAAAACAATTCATTATCTGCGACAACATCATAAGCTGCCAGCGGCGCTACCAAGGAAGTCAAAAATTATTCTGTGGGTTCTACCATGATCTTTTCACGACTGTAACTTTTTTGTGGAGATTGTTCCCTGTGAATCATAAATATTTTATTTCATTTATAGCACCTACAAATATTATTAATAAAAAGATAACACATAAAAAGAGATAGTTGTCCTAAGTACACCATAAGAAATACACTGTAAACTGTAGCCTATTTTAAATACTAATTTATAGTACCTACAAAATTTATTAATAAAACTTTTAGGCATTAAAATATGTATTTGTCCATACACCATAATAAATAATTATAATAATCAAATCATGTTATATTTGGTAATAAAATGTAATGTAAAGTAAGAAAATAATAATCCGCAAATATAATAACAAATTAGTTGTTATCATAGTATTCATGTTCTCTCTGATCTCGGACTCGGACTCGAACTTATATATAAGTTCGTATAAATCTATCCGGTACGTGAACGATAAACTAATAATGATCTAACTGCAATATATAATTGCTAAAATAATTAAATAAGTTATCGTTAGTTATGTTATTAACGATTAATAAAAAAATATGAATATGTATTGTTAATACTTACATTTTAATTTTTGTCATGTATCGAGCTTTTGGCTCTCATTTGCTCCAAATGCTGCTTTTTGTTTTTCCTTGGTCTTTATTCTATTACCCATGTCGTGAAATTATTATTAAAATCAACTTTAACACTAAACTTGACACTATAAAAATAATAAAAACAAAACTACACAACTGACTTTATATTTACAAGCACTATTGAACTAGGTTATCACACTAAACTGAAATTAATACGATATTACAAACTATAATACTATCTTTGAAGACAATAAAGAATATGCTACGAAAATATTTAATGTTTAAAACTACGAGAGCCGGCCGCAAAAACTAGCGTAGGTCCGTCGTCGACAAAGGCTTCGGCCGAATGATCCTAGCGATGCAAGAGTAGTATAATAAATACGTTCACCGTGATTTCGTATGTGCTAAAAAGAGATGTGTATAGTGCTCTGCCCGGGCAAGCCGCAGGTTTTAATAAACGACGTAAGTACCAAACCAAATATAAATTGTTTATAAAATAACCATGCAATGTATAGAAAATCTGTTCTTCACAGTATAAGAAGAATGAATTACCAATTTTTTGCATTAAATTTCACTGTAAAATTCGCCTGTTTGACGGAGTTATAGTGTAAAAGAGTTTTATCTAGAGGCTACTTTGGAATTAAACTTTATCGAGAAAATTTCTATCAAACGTGTTTTCCTTCAAGGTAACACTCAATTAAGATCTCAAAAATCATATAATAAAATCTCGGATCCCCAACCCTTGTATTAATTAAGATACAGGCACACAAAGATATCATTTTTTCTGAATATAGCACCTTAAAGACATATACATACAGTAATAAATAAAAATCTGCAGGGGAGTGAGACAGGGCGGAGAATCGCTCTCGCCTAGAATTTTCCCCACTATTCTGGAAAGCATCATGAATAAACTAAACTGGAAAAGAAATGGTAAAAACATAAAAGGAGATTTCCTAAGCAACCTTCTCTTCGCCGATGATATCATTCTTTGCTCAGAATCAGCATCTCAATTAGAAAAAATGGTGTGCGAACTTCATACTGCCAGTTATGAAATCGGCTTGGAATTACATACAACAAAAATCCTGACAAATGCTGAAAAGAGACCTGTTACAATCAACAACACCCCATTAGAATATGTACATGATTATATACACACCGGCACAATTAGCGGAACACAAAAAAAGCAGGATTTTAAAATCTTTTACTTGAGGAACTGGCCAGTTATGATATTTTCTTAGAAAATATATATGTCTAGAAAGAGTATCCCCATACTACATGACTTTAAAAAAGTGGCCAACTTTGCTACATCTTATCCTCGCGTTACGTCATTCTGCTTGTCATAGTGACGTTTATACCAGTTACCAGTTCTTGAAAAAAATCCAAGAAAATGGGGAAAAATATATTACGGTGTCGATATCTTTTTAAACTCCGAAAATAAAAGTGGAATCGGGATAATACATGATAATAAGAATAAGATTAATGGCGCCGATATAAATTAATACTTATTATTTTTACTTTGATGTCAACGAACAGTAATTATTTGCGTTGACGTTTCAAATCAAGCAAATCAAGTCAATATTTTTTTTTTTTTTTTACTCTTTATAGGCCTGTGTTTGACTGCAATCTCACCATGGTAAGTGATGATGCGGCCGAAGGTGGTAAGCACACAAAGCCTAGAAGGAACTGGCTCTCAAGTGCAGTTATCGGAACACACCGAAAGGTGCTTGGCGACAGATTTTCAACTTGAGGGTGGTAGCCAGCCAGGCGGGTACTACAAAGTACCCTACCACCGTGCTATGGTTTCCTCACGATGTTTTCCTTCACCGAAAGCTCAAGCTCATTGTAGGATTCGAACCCGGGACCTTCATCTCGGTATCCGACGTCACTACCACTGAGCTATCATCGCCATTAAGTCAAATCAAGTCACATCGAGTCAAATCGAGTCAAATCAAGTCAAATCGAGTCAAACCGAGTCCAATCGAGTCAAACAGGGTCAAACCGAGTCAAATCGAGTCAAACCAAGTCAAATCAAGCAAATCTAGTCAAATCCAGTCAAATCGAGTCAAATCGAGTCAAACCGAGTGAAATCGAGTCAATAAGTCAAATCGAGTCAAATCCAGTCAAATTGAGTCAACCCGAGTCAAATCGAGTTAATCCGAGTCAAACCAAGTCAAATCAAGCAAATCCAGTCAAACCGAGTGAAATCAAGTGAAATTGAGTCAAAACAAGCAAATCGAGTTAAATCAAGTCAAACATTTTTTTTGGCTAGGTCCAGAGATCTTCACTACGGCTTCTCCGAATGATGTCTATCCATTGGCTTCTTAAAATTGGATCAATTGGTATTCTGTAAAAAAAGTCTTATTATTTAAGTCAGTTATTACAAAATTAAAAAAAGGTTATTCGACACGCGTGAGAGAGCGATCGGACCAGTAACTAAATAGTTCAATACGTCGGCCACTTTTTTCAATTTTGAGTAAAAATGTATGTTATATGGTCCAAGGTTCTCTCAAATATCAATTTTGAGAGCAATCGGACCAGTAAGTAAATAGTTCAATATGGCGGACACTTTTTAATTTTTAGCATGGATTCATGTTTTATGGTCCAAGGGTCTCATAAATATCAATTTTGAGAGCAATCGGACCAATAAATAAATAGTTCAAAATGGCGACCATTTTTTTCAATTTTGAGTAAAAATTTATGTTATATGGTCCAAGGGTCTCTCAAATCTCAATTTTGAGAGCAATCGGACCAATAACAAAATAGTTAAATATGGCGGCCACTTTTTTGAATTTTGAGCAAAGATTCATGTTATTTGGTCCAAGAGTCTCCCAAATATCAATTTTGAGAGCAATCTGACCAATAACTAAATAGTTCAATATGGCGGACACTATTTTAAATTGTGAATATTTTGCAATTCCAATAATATTACATACACGCGTGTCGAATAACCTTATTTTTTTAATTTAGTAATATCCGACTTAAATAAAAATGTAATAAACAAAATGTGCATGGTACGCACATATACAAGTTTACATCGTACGCCTATGCAACGCGGCACTACGTAGTTCAAATGATTTTAAACAGATGGCTGTACAGTTTACTTGTATGAAGAAGTATTTTACAAAATGTTCCGGTGACCGCATCCATGGTTATATACATCACTGACTATGATGGAAAAACCGAAAACGACAAACACGTCAACTTAAAAAAAATAGGTCCGCCATCTTGAAATTCAAAATGATATTCGTAATTAGCTCGAGGAAAATCTTAAATTAATACCCATTTTGATTTTTTCATTACTGAAGCGACTACTTATCTTACATGACATAATCGTCATTAGTATTAAAAAAAAACATTCGACTTTCCACTCAAAAATTCGACTTGTCCACCGTCGCTTTTGATTTATATCAGTATCTACATACTCGTATTTAACTATTGACTGATATTACCATGGGAGTTTTGAGTTCAAAAACTGGCAGCACAGGCAACACATAAAAAATGGCGCTCACTCAAAATATTTATTTTCGAAACATTTCAATGGCTTATATTGCAGAAACTAATAGGAAATATTGTTACTTACCGATGATAGGTGAGTTTTTTCGTTGGTCTAGATCGACCCATGTAGTTTTTATACACTTTTATCACACAAAACGACATTTTGAAACAATACAATTTTGGTGAATTTGGTTGTGTCCCAGTGACGACTCGACTGACACTGAAGACGGGAAAATGATTAAGCCCCTAACAGTTAGGGGCTTTTTTTATCTACGCGTAAACAGCTTCGTAGCTCCGTCTGGATATATCATTAGTCAAAGGATATTTTTTTAATTTATTGTCAAATTTGAAAATAGAAAATTAGATGACATACACTTTTTCCATTCATTTGTTTTCCCGAACAATACGTTTTGTCAACTTGTTCGAGTAATAACTACGTAATTGTTTTTTTTTTGAAAAATTGCACTTAATTGTTTTTTATAAATTTGTAATTCTATAGGCAATTTTGTTTATTAAAAGCTCTTTATTATGCCTGACTTAACATCACTGGAAATCATTAGGGCTGATGAAATGAGAAGAAATGGCCATACCTACAGATCGATTGCCTCAAGGCTTCGTCGACCAGTATCAACGATTCATCGCAGCATCCAGCGGTACAGATCGTCTAATTCTCTTGTGAGGAGGAGGGGTCAAGGTAGAAAAAGATGTACATCGAGGCGAGATGACAGTTTTTTACAACTTGGAGTTCGTAGGAATACGCGATTAACGGCTGTACAAGCTCGAAATGAACTGGAAGACGTTCGAGGAGTACGAGTAAGTGAGCGTACAGTTCGCAGGAGATTTGAAGAAGTTGGTTTAGGGTCGTATATACCTGCCAAAGGCCCAAAACTTGAGAGACGTCACCGCGTAAACCGATTAAGCTATGCGCGAGAACATCGTCATTGGATTTGAACGAATGGCAGCAGGTTCTCGTTACTGATGAGTGCAGAGTTCTTTTAAAACAGATCGATGGGAGACAGCGAATATGGAGACGCAAAGGAGAACGCCACATACAGTCTAATTTTGAACACACAGTGGCTTATGGTGGCGGCTCGATTATGGTTTGGGGAGGGATATGTTTGGGAGCTCGCACGGAGTTAGTGATAGTCACAGGAGGGACCATGACAGCAGATCGATACATCAGAGACATTTTAGAAGAACATGTTGTACCATTTGCCCCATTTATTGGTGACGACTTTATTCTAATGCAAGATAATGCTCGTGCTCATAGTGCACAATCGGTACAGGCATATCTGAGCCACGTAGGTATACCGGTGATGCAGTGGCCAGCAAATTCCCCCGATATGAATCCGATAGAGCATGTCTGGGACTTGCTAAAAAGAAGGGTTAAATCCAGAATGCCACCCCCCAACAATCTGAATGAACTTTGAAACGCATTACTTGAGGAGTGGGAGCGGTTGCCTCAAGAAATCATCGATAACATAATCTGTAGCATGCCCAGACGAATGGAAACCGTAATCAGAGCAAGAGGGGGAAACACTCGTTATTAATTTTGCTTTAATTTTATTGTTAAATTATTTAATGCTTACTTTTTTTTATTTTTTGTGATGGTGCATAATCATCTAAAAATTACACTTATTTCAAATTTCTTTATTTTTCAATAAAAAATAACGAAGACTTTTCAAAGTCGTTGTTAAAAGATGTTAATCAATTTGTTATTTTGTGTCTAATTACATTTTCGTCAAATATATGCGTTATTATCTCATAGTCTCACTTTTTTTTCTGTTCCGCTAATTGTGCCGGTGTGTATATATATTTAGGCAAGCAAATATTATTTTCCAAGACGAAATAGATAGACAGATCGGGGGGCACGGCAGTGCCCCCGCCGAGTCGAGCGCGAAGCAAACACTGCCGTACCATCCTTTACTGGAACCATTTCGCCGCATTTTCAGGCCCCTATTTGAGAACCTCTGGATAAGACCCGAACGCAGAAATTTTCGCCATCCAGTAAGCTATAATCACATACTTAAAATCCAAAGTTTGAAGTCTGTAGGTCATTTAGTTCCGAAGTTAAGCGAAAGCAAAGTTTCACATTTATGACACTCACTCACTCACTCATGATCATCGGAATAGAACTAGTATATAATATATAGTATATAGTATATAATCTATATATATAAAATTCAAAGTCCTGACTGACTGACTGACTGATTGACTGATATATCAACGCACAGCCTAAACCACTGGTCCTAGAGACATGACATTTAGAGGGTATATTCTTTGTGAAGAGTAGGTCTCCACTAAGAAAGGGTTTTTCGAAATTCCACCCTTAAGGGGGTAAAATAGGGGATGAAAGTTTGTATGAAAGTCCGTCAGTTTCGAAGTTAGGTTCTTCAAATTTTGTGTTTAGGCTGAAGATTAAAAATTAATTTATACGTGTTTCAGCGTTTTTAATAATTCCACCCCCGAAGCGGGAAGAAGTTGTAGCGACATCTATGAGCCATCTATCAGTAACACTAAGATAGTTCACACACCGATAGATAGATGGCGCGCCGACACATTATCCTACATCGTGCATACATGGCGCATACATGCCCACTACATCCTGCATCGCGCTTGCAAAGATTTCTCGGCGATCTGCATATATACAACTGTCCGACAAGTACAGTTGGACCGCGGTCCCCAGGCACGATGACCCAGCCTGGCGGAAGATCTTCCCTTTTAAATGGAGGTGTCATCCACCTTGCACCTCCATAGTGGTGACCCCGACGTGATGGATGGGAACATTTCCAACCCTCCAGAAATCACGGAACATGCACTTCTGAGCAGATTCTCCAAGCTCATCACTCCCCACCGGCAAGCAGTCACATAGCAAGCCAACTTCGCCTCAATCAGGTCCATCGCAGCCGACTCACCGTGCTTCCTGGTCCTGCAAGGCAACACTGCGACTAAGCTCCTCGCCCGCACAGTCCACCGCAGCACACGCCCGGATCATCTCTCCGGCGTGGCGGTTTCTGCACTACGTGGACTAGCCGGCTCAACCTGTCGCAGCATCTGCGCTCCGTCTCGACTCACCGTAGACTTCGAGCAGCACTGGCACTTGCAAGCTTAACGCAACGACGCAACAACAGATCGACCTCCGGTCTAGGAAGGGAGTGATGTAGCGACATCTATGAGCCATCTATCAGTAACACTAAGATAGTTCACACACCGATAGATAGATGGCGCGCCGACACATTATCCTACATCGTGCATACATGGCGCATACATGCCCACTACATCCTGCATCGCGCTTGCAAAGATTTCTCGGCGATCTGCATATATACAACTGTCCGACAAGTACAGTTGGACCGCGGTCCCCAGGCACGATGACCCAGCCTGGCGGAAGATCTTCCCTTTTAAATGGAGGTGTCATCCACCTTGCACCTCCATAAAGTTGTTTTCTTTTATTGTTGTAGAAAAATATGTCAATTAATTACTGTAGGCCACGCGGGCGAAGCCGCGAGCCGATGCTAGTATAGCATAAACTCAGAGAGCTGAAATTTGGTACAGAGTTAGGGTTTAATGACCACATAAAGGGAAAACTATAAAAACTAGGATAATCGAAGATCTGGAGTACCTGGTGACCCTGATTAGAAAACACAAGAGTCCAACCAAACTATTAGAGATCGACATACCGCCTTTACAAAAAATATTCAACTTGGTGGGCCGCTTCATTTTCTACAAAAAGAAGTGAAATCCCATCAAAAACATTCTGTAAAAAACTAGCCATGTCTCGATGGAGCTGCTTGTTTATCTCTAAAACGTAATGAAATCTAGACAAAGTCGTGCCAAGTCTATGGTTCCTTACTGATTTCTTTGATCTGAGGGCGATTTCTTTATTATTATAGTTAATGTTGGGTGATTTGGCCGTTGAACATTCTTTATACGTTAATAAAAGCGTGTTAAAAAGCAAGAGATGCATGGAATGAAATGGAGGAGGCCTTTACCCTACGCCTTTACCCATAGAGCCAATGAGAATGATACTATGTTTTTTTTTAATTATAAATAATTTTATTTGAATATGAATAACTTGCATGATGTTTAAAATTTTACAAACCTATAATAAGAATTTAAAAAAAACTAAATAAAAAAATACTATTTATTTATTTACATTGTGATACATGTGTGCAAAGTTGGTCATTATAGACGAGGCGGTTTTAAGCGATAAGGAAGCCGAGAGTGTAATGATCAATGCACACGCGTGTCATATAACGTTTTTCAACACACTTACGAGGAAAAAACAGACATATATTTTGAGTAGATTTTTTGATAATCATCAACCACACAATGAGAACGTTAACAAATATGGCGCGCAGGTTTTTTTTAAGCTATTGCATAGCTTCTATCGCGGGCCTTGAGCGTGGAGACCGAATCCAGAAATTCCGTAACGAACAAACCTAACACCCCCCACTCCGACCGGCACAGCGGCAATACTTTTTAGTTTTGCCATCTATCGATGAATAGCAGAACTTTTAATGACTTTTTGAAATATCACGCTTGTATCTTTAGTTCAGCATCTCGCCTCTAGGTGGCATTGGTTGTCTATTGCATATATTAACTTCTCATTTATTAAAAGAAAAAAAAATGTTTTTTTATCGGTCACCACGATCAAAAAGTGTAACTTGAATTAATATCAAAGAAAAAAAAATACTGCATAAATAAAACAATTATAATTGCATAAGTTGATAAAAACAGCTATGCAATAGCTTTACCGCGGCAGTCTCTGAGTGCCACACGTCTTTTCTTTTTCAATCTTTTTTACCATGTAAATTAAGAATTTTTCGTCCATAGTTCTACACGAATATCACTTACAGTTAGATACAAACTTAACATAATCCGGATAATATCATAAAAAACCAGTGCGGTAATGTAAAGTAAAAAGCCAGTTCTAAAATCGGTGTAATAAGAGCCACTTTACGAGCGAGTGTGTTGAAAAGTGAATTATATAATGAATGCTAAACAATTAAATATTTGATATAATTAGCTATAATGAAATGAATTATTTATTAAGGAAGTAAAGAGGCTATAATTATAACAATAACTAATAGTGTGGACTGTGTGAAAGTGATCAGTGATAAAACTTATAATATAACTCGACAAATTTTAAAGAATTTTAGTTTAATTACCACCATTGTAGTAAAGTATGATTTTTATGGACGGTGACGGTGACTGACTGGGGACTATAATTATGTGAAAATGATACAATGTTACTGACTGTGACGGCGAGGAGCCGTGGTTTTCCCAATGGAGTACAGCATGGGGTTCTTTAAAAATCATTAATTCAATTAATTCATTCATAAATTCATGTATTTTGAGTTTTATTGCATATTATCTGTGGTATTTTATTCAATAAAGATAAGAATAAAGATTAATCCATGTGAGTGCACCAGCGAAGTGAAATGAAATTAATTATGTGTATCGTGACTTTTCAAGTTGCCTCAAAGAGTCCGTGAAGAATTTTAGTACAATGACCACCATTGTAGTACAACATGACTTTTATGGACGGTGACTGACTAAGGACTATACCAATGTAAAAGTGATTTATTGTGACTGGAAATTATAATATAACTCGACACTGGCAGAAATACGTCCTAATTTGGATTTGATTGCCAAACTTAAAACTTAAAAGAAGAAAGTAGGTGCTTTCGGTACTATGACTAAGTAAAAAAGATAAATATTAAAATCAAGTCGACTAAAAAGTTTATATTTGGTGTGTTCCGTAGATAGAGGGTTCCCAACATTGAGTTATAAATTGTCTGTACAGCACATAATTTACGAGTCTGGGGTGCGTTTAAGTCAATTATCCAGTATAAAATTTAAAGTAACTAAACGTCAAACACCCCGTTCAAGCACAATGCGAGGCGAAAAATTTAACGGACAAAAGTAAACGAGCGTCCACTGGTTTAAATTTTCGCCACAGCTAACATTTTTCATGTTCCGGTCCATTTTTACTGTGTAATAATTTCGAGATCACAAGCCAAATCCTAACTTTACGTAGATTACAATACAATTTTGAGTCGAATTGATAATTATTTACAAACTGTCAATTGAATTTGACAACTAGGTACTTAACATAGATTTAGAACTATGACTCCGTTCAGCGAAACCTCTATATTATAATTTTTACCCGACTAAAATTTTTCGGTTTACTTAAACGTACCCCTGTAGACCCTGTAGATATTTTTTAGTCTTTGAAAATTTAAGTACCAACATTGAAAACAAAATTATAACCTAGAAAACTTTTTTACAATTATTTACATTATATATTGTACTTTTTCATACCTATATTAATTACAATTTGAAGGTTTCATAAAATGATTTATTCAGTTAAAGCACATTTATAAGTTAGACAGGTTATTCTTGAACGTAAACTAATATTATTTATGAATTTTGACATTGACGTTTACATTATTTTCGCGCTAGATAATTATTGGATTGGATACTTTCACTCATGGAATTCTGTTGACGTTAACAATTTGTTTCAAAAAAACAAATAAAAAGCAAAGTATTAATGGTGGATTGAGATTTATCAAAGTGTAATTAGGTAAGTAAAACAAAAAGTATTTGAGCTCACAAAGGTATCACTTCCGTTATGGCAGGAAAAGGAAGTGTATTATGGCGGTCACAGAGCATGGCTGGCTCTAGCAATCAATTTCTACATCCTTATCCTGTTTGTAATTTCGATCAATAAGTCACAGCAGTACCGCGAATTCATATTATTCACCTCTAATTCTGATAGAACAATATTGAATTAACAAGCAACTTACAATTAAAAAATATGCCTTCATATCACATTAAAATGTACCTACCTAGACTTCTTTCACATTTATCAATGACCTGAAATTTTGCTTACTATTTAGAATTCAAACTGATAGGAGGGTGAATAGATGATAACATTTCACCAGTAACAATCATTTGACTATGACCATTACCTACCTAGATCATTTAAATAAGTAATGTTATATATTACCTACCATCAAAATCAAACTTATAGTCAGTTACATGCTACTATGCAAAATTCAAAATCATTTATTCAAATAGACCTTCGCAGGCACTTATGAAAAGTCTGACTCTAATACCTATTTCAGAAAAATGTGGAATGCTTTAATAAACAACAATATTATTATTTCAATATAATTACATACTTACTGTACTACATATTATTACATCAATAATTTCTCCCTGATGGCTAATTGTACAGAATTTGTATAATAACAATAATTATGTCTGTTGAAATAAGACCGAACACTTCACCATGAAATAATTGAATTATGCGGGGTTCATACAATATTTCAGGTATATTAACATTTTCCTGGTAATATAATGGCAGTATTGGAACACATTTAACCCATTAGTACTCGTGAGGGACGCACATCCTATAATTAAAATTGATGTTATGTTATTTTTTTAACTGCGATACAAAGTATAAAACTACCCTAAAATTCAAATAATGTCTGAATCTGGACATGATATAAAACTGATTTATAAGGTATTGAATTTTTTGTTGTCAAAGTAACCAATTAAGTTGTCATGATGAACTTAACAAAATAAAAAAAAAAAAAATAGTAAGAGAAATAGTGAGTAAAGTACTCACTATTTCTCTTACTATTTTTTTTTTTTTTTTTTTTTTTTTTTTTATGTAAAATGGGCTTGCGTTTGACCTTCGACTGACCCCATGAGGAGTTATGACGAGGCCGAGGATGTAGCACGCTTACCCAGAAAAAGCCTATTCACTCTGGCCTTGAATACATCTAGGTTATAGGTGTCGGGAAACACAGACCCCGGAAGAGAGTTCCACTCCTTTGCTGTTCGTATAAGAAACGATGAAGCAAAGCGTTGTGTCCGGGTACGCGGGATGTCGACGACGTATGGGTGGAAATTCTCCCGGCGTCTTGTGTTTCGATGGAGAAATGGGGATGGAGGAATTAGATTGAACAATACTGTAGCACACTCTCCAAAATATATCCTATAGAAGACCGACAAACATGAAACCTTACGCCGATGTTCAAGGCTCGTTAATTTCGCCTCAGTTAGCGAAACATCACCGACTAGTCTCCTAGCACGACGGTCTATTGAGTCAAGGGCCTCCAGCTGGTATTTGGCAGATCCATCCCAGAGGTGACAGCAGTACTCGATGCACGAACGGACTTGTGCTTTGTACAGTTGCAATAGCCGATCCGGTGTAAAGTACCGCTTCACCTTACAGAGGATGCCTAACTTTTTTGCAGCGGTTTTAGCCTTTGACTCAATAGAACTACCAAAATTTATTTTGGTAGTTAAGGTTATGCCTAGGAGTTCAAGCTGGTCGGAAATCGGTACGGATATATCTTGAAAAGAAGGAGTGAGGTTGAAAGGACTCCTTTTAGCGGTGAATAGACACGCCTGTGTCTTGGAGGGATTAAACTTGACCTGATTAGCTTTGCCCCAATCGGAGACTGCTTGCAGGTTCAAGTTAATACGCTCAACCATGGCCTCTCTAAGCGTCAAGATTTCTTCCCTGGTGGCCTGTGTGCTTGAAAAATAGCTCTCCATGACAGTGCTGTCGTCTGCGTACCCAAAGATACCGGGTTTTAGCAGATCGTTGATATGCAGCAAGAATAATGTCGCGGAGAGAACTGATCCCTGAGGTACCCCGGCATTAATTGCCAATAGATCCGACGAGCACCCGTCTATGACAACTCGTATGGACCTTTCGCTCAGGAAATCTGAAATCCAGGCACACAAACCAGCAGATATTCCGTACGAAGGAAGCTTACTTAACAGGCTATCGTGCCAGACTCTATCGAAAGCCTTGGAGATATCAAGGGAAACAGCAAGTGATTCACCATATCTCTCAATAGCTTCGCTCCATAGATGTGTGGCATACACAAGAAGATCCCCAGTCGACCGTTTCTGGCGGAAGCCAAATTGGCGGTCACTGAGGAGATCATTATCTTCAAGGTATGCCAGGAGCCTCCGATTCAATACACGTTCCATAATCTTACAGAGTATGGACGTGATCGCAATCGGGCGATAATTTGAGGGGTCAGCACGACTGCCTTTTTTGGGCACTGGTTGCACATTTGCAAGCTTCCAGGCTTTTGGAACTTGACCCGTTAGTAGAGAGAGGCGATACAGGCGTGTTAGGACAGGAGACAGCTCAGGCGCACAGTTCCGTAGGACAATGGCTGGAATACCATCAGGGCCACTGGCTTTATTCACATCCAGATTGCGTAGTACCTTAGCTACCTCCTTTTGCCGAATATGAATATCTGGCATTTGGAGGTCGCAAGAGGGTAGTTTTGGGGGTGATTGGCTACCCGCATCTAGATGTGAGTTCCCCGCAAATAGAGTGGCAAATATATTAGCCTTCTCCACGGCTGTGTGGGCCAGAGAACCGTCGGGTTTCAGCAGCGGCGGTAGCGATGGGCGGCAGAAATTCGCCTCGACCGACTTGGCAAGCGACCAAAAAACTTTACTCCCAGATGGGAAAGAAGAAAGCTTGTCGCTAATTCGGCCAATGTGGTCGGTGCGTGCATCTTTGAGGGCCTTTTTACAGGACTTGGTGGCAATATTAAAAGCTTTCTTCTTGGACTTCAAATCAGGAGCTTTGCGCGCGCGAGCATCTGCCCAGGCTTGGTATGCTGATTGCTTAGTAGCCTCGGCTGAGGTGCAATCTGCATTAAACCACTTAGGGGTCCTGCTGCTGGGGGATACGTCAGAGTATGGAATAAAATATTCCATAGCCTGACATATCACCTCAGAAATGGCGCTCGCACAACTCGAAGGGTCCCCGGAAGAAAAGCACATTTGCCGCCAAGGATAAGATGCAAAGAAGGACCGCATCTCATCCCAATCTGCTGACTTGTATCGCCAAACTCGCCTAGTGCCTTTTTGGCAAGGATCAGGCGGAGAGTAAGACGACACAGATTTCACCAGACAATGGTCGGAAGTTCCAAGAGGAGCAGACACCGACACTGAATACCTGTCTGGATCTGTTGTCAGCAGAAGGTCCAAGCAATTGGCCGTGTGGTCAGCAACATCCGGCACACGAGTGGCTACTTGAACAAGCTGGGTGAGATTTAGCGTCAGTGCTAATTTCAGCGCCTCTCTCCCAGCTAGATCGGTCTCCTGGTATGGGAACAGCCAATCCCGATGGTGGGCATTAAAGTCTCCCAGGAGAACCAACTGTGCCGATGGGTATCTTTGCTGGACCACGTCCGCCGTGACGCTTAGATGTTCAAAGAGCCGTACTGTCTCCTGATCACCGCTGTGCGACCGGTAGACACAGGCATAGACAATTTGCTCTACACCAGTTCCAACCAGAACCCATATGACTGACAAACCGGATTTTTCAAGGCTACGGAGACGCTGACAGCAGATGTCATCGCGAGCATACACACAGACCCCAGCACGTGGTTTAAAATTGTGCTCTAGGGTATACCCGGGGTAGCTGAGGTATGCCGCGTCAGACGGACATCTGATCTGCGTCTCCGTGAGAAAGAGTAAATGAGGCTTGGACGTCTCAAGGTGGTGATGGACGGCGTCGATATTAGAGTGCAAGCCTCGAATGTTAGAGAGGTGCACGTGGAGAGAAAGGACGTGCAACCGCTGTAGAACTCTTTTACTCTTTCTTGACTTTGTCATGGTTTTTTGGTTGGAGTGAATAGGCATGGAGATGGCAGTTGAGCAAGACGATGTGCGTGGAGCCAAGCG
>OX596253.1:17131599-17151600 GCA_951394255.1 Polyploca ridens | reverse complement strand
CTTGCAGCACGTCCCGGAACTGCGCGAGGATGGCGTTCTGTCGCTAGGTGTCCCTCCGCTGGGACCTGGCTTGCAGCACGTCCCGGAACTGCGCGAGGATGTCGTTCTGTCGCTAGGTGTCCCTCCGCTGGGACCTGGCTTGCAGCACGTCCCGGAACTGCGCGAGGATGTCGTTCTGTCGCTAGGTGTCCCTCCGCTGGGACCTGGCTTGCAGCACGTCCCGGAACTGCGCGAGGATGGCGTTCTGTCGCTAGGTGTCCCTCCGCTGGGACCTGGCTTGCAGCACGTCCCGGAACTGCGCGAGGATGGCGTTCTGTCGCTAGGTGTCCCTCCGCTGGGACCTGGCTTGCAGCACGTCCCGGAACTGCGCGAGGATGGCGTTCTGTCGCTAGGTGTCCCTCCGCTGGGACCTGGCTTGCAGCACGTCCCGGAACTGCGCGAGGATGGCGTTCTGTCGCTAGGTGTCCCTCCGCTGGGACCTGGCTTGCAGCACGTCCCGGAACTGCGCGAGGATGGCGTTCTGTCGCTAGGTGTCCCTCCGCTGGGACCTGGCTTGCAGCACGTCCCGGAACTGCGCGAGGATGGCGTTCTGTCGCTAGGTGTCCCTCCGCTGGGACCTGGCTTGCAGCACGTCCCGGAACTGCGCGAGGATGGCGTTCTGTCGCTAGGTGTCCCTCCGCTGGGACCTGGCTTGCAGCACGTCCCGGAACTGCGCGAGGATGTCGTTCTGTCGCTAGGTGTCCCTCCGCTGGGACCTGGCTTGCAGCACGTCCCGGAACTGCGCGAGGATGGCGTTCTGTCGCTAGGTGTCCCTCCGCTGGGACCTGGCTTGCAGCACGTCCCGGAACTGCGCGAGGATGGCGTTCTGTCGCTAGGTGTCCCTCCGCTGGGACCTGGCTTGCAGCACGTCCCGGAACTGCGCGAGGATGTCGTTCTGTCGCTAGGTGTCCCTCCGCTGGGACCTGGCTTGCAGCACGTCCCGGAACTGCGCGAGGATGGCGTTCTGTCGCTAGGTGTCCCTCCGCTGGGACCTGGCTTGCAGCACGTCCCGGAACTGCGCGAGGATGGCGTTCTCTCGCTTGGCGCGCTCCTCCTTGCTGAAGGCGGCGAGCGCGCGCTTCTCGTCGGCCGAGTAGATCTGGTTCTCCTTGCGGATACGCACCGCCTCCATGCGACGGTGTCTGCGTAACGGATTTATTTATGATTATTTTATTGAGACTTCATTTCGTTCAGGGAGTTTTGAAAACATACAGATCATTGAATGAAATCAAACTACATTGCTTAGTGCCACAGAAAGGCCTACATTACACTTTAAGAAAGAAAGAAAGAAAGAAAAAAGATTTATTCTGTAACAGCACACAACACAATTACACAAATATAAAACAGTACAGACAGAAAAATAATAATGAAAAAAAAGAACATAATAATTGTGTTGTGTGACATCAGAAATGGACAGCGACTCAGTTGTAAACTGCAAGCCCAGTACAAGCACCGGGCTACAGCACTGATTTTCAGTCGCTGCCAAAGGTGATGTCACGAACAACGTTAATCAAATAATAAAAAAAAACAAGGGAAAAAAGAAATAAACGTTATATAAAAATAAAAATAAAAATTAATCAACATAACTTATAAACTACTGTGTACGGCCCGAATATTCATTTTCGTAATATTCCAACAACAACAAAAAAAAAACATTTTTGCTGGCAACACACATAAGTAAACTATTGTCTATGACAGCGTGGCAAATAATAAGGAAAATATACCTACAAGAGAAAATAATTAATTATTTTATATAAAAATGAAAAATTGTGAAAAATTATGGCGGGATAAAGCACTACAGTGAGATATTGAACTCATTTAGAGGTAGGCGGAATCCCAATTGGTAACACTAGCTTCACGTCCAGAAAGCGCGTGCACAACCTAAGGTATGTGAGTAAATTTAGCTTAGCAATTGCGCGTTTAAAAGGTAACTTTTAAGATGTTTACCAAAGGTTCTGACATTGTTAAAGGCACGAATTGGCGGAGGCAGATCGTTCCAGCACCGCGATGCCGCAAACTTAAAACTACCACGGAATGCAGCGGTCCTATGACGTGGCATACATAGTCGCGGAACGGAGCCTCTGTTACCGTACCTACTTTGGTTCCAAGAAAGTTTATCATAAAGATAACAAGGTTCGTTGGTTTTTATAATGCCAAACAGTAAGGTAGCAAGATGTAAACTTCTACGACATGACATCTTCATTAAATTTGCCTGATTTAAATAAGGCGTGACATGGCTGCGAGGTGGTATATGGAAACAAAAGCGGGCACAGGCATTTTGGACGCGCTGAATTAACTTATTTGTCTTGGAGAATAGACAGGGACCATAGACAACGTCTGCATAGTTGAGCCTTGACAGTACCAATGCTTCACATAACCTGATCCTAATGTCAACACTCAGGTAAGGGCGAACTTGGTATAACAACTTAATACGATAGAAGCAGTTACGCACAACCTCCAAGACATGAGTTTCAAAACGGAGGTGTGAGTCAAACATAATACCAAGGTTCCGAGCTTCAGATACACAGTCAATCGGTTTGTTCATCACTAAGATATTAGGATGACACTTATGTATTTCGGCAACTTGTTTTTTTGTACCTAATACCATGTACTTGGACTTGGTTGGATTAAGTACCAAGCTATTATTTTCTGACCAGACTGAGATGCGACTAAGGTCTTCATTTAATTTACTTACAGAGCCTGTGACATCACCAGAAGAAGAACTAATATATATTTGCAGATCATCTGCGTATATATGAAATTGACAGTTTTGTATGCAGGCGGCAATATCAGAGCTGTACAGAACAAAAAGAAGTGGACCAAGAATGGACCCCTGTGGAACGCCTCTGGTAACATGGCAATGCTCAGAGAAAGCTTTAGAGCCATCACTCTTCCTTACCTCAACTATCTGTGATCTCAAATGCAAGTAACTATGAAACTTTACATTCTGCTTTCGCCCCATTTCGTAGAGGGTATTGTTCCTGATGGATCAAATAATATCCCACAACGTAGCCTATGATTTATTGAAGAGCCAAAAAAAGATGAGCATACCTGCTTCCACTCATGACATATCCGACACTCTCGTAGGAAGCTATTTCGTCGGAGGTGAGCCCTATCTCGCCCCTCCGGGGAATGCGCTTGCCCTCGGCGACGAAGGCGGCCATGGCGGCGCCCTCGCCGGGCAGCAGCGCGCGCCCGAAGTCCTTGTGCCCGAGCGCGGGGCCCATGCGTGGCGAGGGGCCGAAAGCCTCCGATGCCAGTTCATCCTCATGGCTCTTTGATTTTGAACTTTTTGAGACTGTAGTTTCTAATTCATGCTCCGCTACAATGTTAAAATTATTATATATTAAGAGGACAGAATGCTGATTTGACAGCTTCAGGGGATTGTGTGAAATAGAGAAGGACTTTTGCTACCTTGAGCAATGCAAAAAGATGAAACTTTTGAAAATAAATTATTGGATTGGATTGGAATATGCGATAAACAACAAATGAAATAGATTGCACTCACTTCCTTTCTCAACCCAAACCTCCTCCTCACTGCTAGAGCTAGATTCACTGTCGGAGCTCTTGGACTTTTTCTTGGCTTTCTTTCGTGCCTTCTTCACTTTTTTCAGCTTCTTCTTTAATTTCTTCAGTTTCTGTTTGGTTTCATCTTTGTCTTTGGACTTCTTCCTCTTTTTCTTCACTTTGCTACTGTTTGAGTGTTTTGTATCTGGCTGGGAAGATTCTTCTTCAGAACTATTTAGGATATACATTTGAAATATTATAGAAGCATATTGTGTAAAAAAGGCATTATACTTTTCAATTAAAGATCACTTTTTAATGTGAAAACTACAGGAAAACAAAATTTCAAAAATGATTCTTACTCAGGTCTAAGTGGGGACTTTCCCCACACAGAGGAAACACCAATCTGTCCGATTCTTTCCCGCTCCTCTCTCCTGGCATCCAGAAACTCCTCCTCCTGTGGTTTGTAGCGACCACGTCCGGAACCACCCTCACCAGTACCATTACCACTTCCAAGACCTGCATTCATATGTATATATTAACAGAATGTAACTTAGAAGCTGTAATACTATCCTACTTCATACTTATATTATAAATGTTTGTTACTCTTTCACACAAAAACTAATGAACAGATTTGGAGGCAATTTGGCACACAGAATATGTTCTGGATTAACAGACATGATACTTTTTATGCTGGAGAAAACATACTATCCCTTTAGAACACAGGTGAAACTGTGAATAAATTGGATGTAGAATAAACTTGTTGGAATAGAAAGCAAAACACAAAACATACTGGTAATCAATTTGTTTATTATTTAGCTTAATCATAGAAATAAAATATCTTTATAATGTGTAGTGTAAATCTTGTACAAACCTCCGCCAAGTCCACCTCCATCGTATTCCTTGTAGGAACTCCGGCCTCTGTCACGATCTCTGAAGGATTTATCGCGATCTCTACTTCTCTCCCGCTCCTTGCTTTCTTTAGGACGTATCTTAGTGCGGTCGCTGTGAGAGCTTCTGTAGCGATCCCTACTACGATCCCGACGGTCTCTGTCGTTCTTATGACGCTCTGAGCTGCCGTGACGACTACGCTCACGATCACCTCCCATCGCACTTTTAAATTACTCACTCACTTGAACTGCTATTACAACTCTTACGAATGCTTCAGTATTTTTTACCAATTCAACATCTACGATTGGGTTTATTGAAAATTATTATTACCAAAGCATTTTAATCTTAAAAAAAGGCACTCAACCTCACTCAGTAATAAATAACTCGATTTTTATTACCTAGAGTGATGGCTATAGTAATTGCTGGCCAAAGAATAATATAATTAGCTGGCTGTCTGTGCAGTTTTGAATGTGCACTAGAGGTGGGTAGCTATTCTAATAACTAGCCAAAAAACGGCTAGTCACAAAATAGCCACGGCTATGTTATCTGTCAACACGATAATTGGCTATTGGCTACAGGATGGCTACTGGCTACTCGCTAGCTAGAAAGAATGAGGAGTTTTCTTACCTGCCTAACTGTTGATAATTCGAACCAATTTGAACCTTAAGTGCACGTATTGACAAGTATTTTGACCATAGAGGTATCATAAGAAATTCTCCTCATTACGAGAAGTTTACGTCACACACAGCGGGTAGCCGCCTAGCCGCAACAGGTCACTAGCCGCCACTAGCTGGCCGGCTAGCCAAAGCCATTCTAGCCGCCACTAGCCGGTAGCTGGCCGGCTAGCCAAAGCCAATCTAGCCGGTAGCTGTGTGTGCGTGCGTGTAGCCAAATAGCCAAATAGCCAAAATAGCTGACTAACTAGCTGGCTTTTACACCACATATAGCCGGCTAGCTAAGCTATTAAAATTTCGGCTAGTTTCCCATCGCTAATGTGCACTTGGAGCTGTCAGCTGTCAAATCGTTAGGTTGGCAACATCGAAATACCTAGTATTGCCCTAGAATAAAAGTGACAGCTTTAAAAACGGAAGACAACACACACACACAGACATATAATATTTATAAGACTAGCACCCATATTCTAAGTCGTGACCTCGAATGCTACTCGACTCACAACTCGGTTGAGGAGGCCTCAAGGCGTGCCTCGAAAGTCCCTCAAAATCGGTATTCACAGTCGTCAGTTTGAGTGAATTATGAGATTCCTCGAATGAGTGTTGAATGAGTGTGAGTCGAGGTGATACGTCACGAATACGTCATTGTTTTGAGAAATATTCGGTTTGTTTTTTTTCTTTTTTTTTTTTTTTATAATATTCCTCTTAATAAGTTTTCTTTTCTATTTCTTACAGTTGACTGTAACTTTAATAATAATAATATGATAAACTAAACTAAAACTACATTAAAATTAAAAAGGCAATATATACAAGGAAATAATTATAAATAAAAAACTGCGTTTAAATCGCCGCCTGCAGGCAGGGTTCCCAAAAAGCTGGCGACGTTACCTCGTTGAATTGCAAGGCTAATGCGTTGCCCGAGGTAAGCGCCAGCTCTTTGGTCCCCTGTAGCATCAATTAGGCGTCTGGACAGCTCCCTAACTAAACTACGCGCCTCTGAGCCCCAGCAACCCATTGTTTCGACCCCAAAAGGAAGAAATATGTAGCCGTCTCCAAGAGTTACATATTTCCTCCGTTTGAGGCTTTCCGCAGCTTCGGCTGCCGCGCCCGCCACCCGAGATGTATTATGGAGGTGAGAAGCCGCCAGGGTATCAGCACATGTTGCGTCCCAAATCAGCGGCCTCCCACGACTCCATGGAATCAAAGTCATACCATCGGGCCTCTTACCATCGTCACGTGAAATACCGTTCGGCTCTAGGATAGCCGGCACGTTGACGGTGGTAAGGGCCCGACGGATGACATCGTTTAGAGTGGCGTGGCGCGAAAGCCGTCCCGCACTACGGCGACAAGATAGACCGTGGTGACCCAACCGATCTACCTCGCCACCGCAATGACAGATGTGGGGTTCAGTTGTTATATTGGCTAAACTTATTTTTAGAACAGTCTGTGAGCACGTTATCTGTGATTTCAACTTGAAGTGAAGTGCTTGTCAAATGAAAGTAAATAAATAGACCCTAATTTATCCACTTGAACCAAAAAAAATGTATTTATTAACAATAATAACAATTATTTACAGTCCGGTGTCGTTCGTGTTTACTTTACTTTATTCGAAATGGCTGGAACTGGTAGACTTTTTTTAGTGAAAGCGAAAAGATTTGTCTGCTAAAAAGAGCTGATTATAAAATATAAATTGAACTCGGTGGCAACGACTATGGGGTGCTCAGCAACTAAAAAAGCTGCATGGGCTCGCCTAACGGAGGAATACAATACCATCGAAACAAATACAGAAGTAAGTAGGTAGGTACATATAGTCACTGTAAATCGAAAGTATTTATTTACTGATTACAATAATTCAGTCAACTTTATTTATACAATATAACATTCTTTTTCCAGAGAACTGAGGCTCAACATAAAAAATGTTGGGATAATAAACTTGCCTAGTACCTACCTCTAGTCAAGTCCAGGTACTGGAAGATGCTCTCGCCGATCAAACTGATGTCGAGCTATTGGAAGTTATAGATAGTGATTACACACCTTCTTTTGCAGGTAAATCATATTACATTTATCATATTTTTTATGCTAGCCTTATTTAAATTGGCTAATCTCCGAACTACCAGTCGGATTCGAAAAAATCAACTAATAGGAAGCTATATTATCCCCGAGTAATATATTATCTGTGGGGGACAGCTAGTGTTCAATATATTTGCTTATCGTGGATTTTATTTCTTACATTACAGGATCTAGAAATATATGGACTCGGGTTATCCAAGAGGAATTCTCTACCCGTCAACAATCTTATGACAGATCCCAAAAAAGAGAAGAGGAGCTACACAAACTCATAATAGTTGAGAGAGAGTGGATGGTGAAGGCAGCAGAGGAAAACTTCATCAAAGCTAAAGCTGAGAGAGAAGCTATGGAGGAACTAGTCCTCTGCAATAGACCTAAGCTAATAGACAAGCGACTGAATTGCATTTGGCAATATTTAGAAATAAAAATTAGAACTTAAAAAAGGGTATTTTATTTACGTCCTTCATATAGGATTATTTAGCAGATATTGATATGAAAGAAAGAAAGATTCTTTCTTTCCTCCGTGGTTAGTTGTATATGCTTATGTAATGTAGCCCTACACAAATCACTATTATTTTACATGGGTTTGATAACAAACAATAGTGGTAACAAAAAGCTCACCAAAATGTCTATTGTGAAAGGTTCTAATGTTACATTCATTTTCATCATAAGCCGCATACCTCTGTCTACTATTCAAATATACATTTTCTACTTTAAAATGATATTTATTTACATAATGTCCTTCATATACTTTAGTGACAATATTATTTAACAAACATACAGGTTAACACTGAACATACACTAAAATTTTACCAAAATTAATTACATTTACTTACCTACATTACCTACCAATAATATGTAGGGTAGTGGCACCAAAAGATGACCGACCCCCAATAGATGAACGATCGACCGAAAATTTAAAAAATATAATATAATCCTCAAATTTACATGATTACAATATTTTTTTCCCCTTAAGGCAATATTTTTTCTTCCATATTCCTTAACAACATTGACAATGACAGTCCAGACGCTCTTGCGGTGAATTTTTATGTGTACGTTACCCGTCAAAAATCGGTTTTATATGGAAACCTACTTAAGGAAAGTCCCTCCAAATTTAAGAACATTGTCAACGTATAGAAAGAATTAATGTCATATTAGAGCAGTTTTGGTTGGAATAAAATCTTGATATATTCTGCTTTCAATAACTTAATATATTTTATTACATTATTTACCGTTTTTTAGAGAAATTTACTGTTCAAGTAATGGATTAAATTTTGTTCACTTGATCCAATAAATGAACGGCGTTCAACTAATGGAAAAAGGTCTAATTTTTATACCCATTAAAATCTATAAGCTAACGATTAAACACCAAAACAAAAATACTCAAATGAATTTTATTAA
Organism: Polyploca ridens; assembly: GCA_951394255.1. Lineage (NCBI taxonomy): Eukaryota > Metazoa > Arthropoda > Insecta > Lepidoptera > Drepanidae > Polyploca > Polyploca ridens. The sequence continues at coordinate 17,143,027 of OX596253.1, read as the reverse complement.
ATTTATGAACTTAGTTACCAAAAGTTGAACAAATTATTTTAGGGTTTATGATTATTTTAAACCTAACTTTCCTATAGAATCACCATTAAGATCGGTGGTCAATATTTGAACGGTTCACATTTTATTCGTTCAACCTTTGGGTATATTTGCCTAAAGCTGAACGAATAATATTCTAAGTGAATATTATTCGTTCATTTTATGGTTTATTAATCCATTAAATGAACTAACTACTATGGAACCTACACCTATTCAAATGTTAGTTCAACTTTTGGGTAAAAAACGTTCATAAATAGGGCTCAGTGTTCAACTATAGGGGTAAAACCTAAATTTTCTTACATTATCAATATTTAAAAAAATATATGAAGATGTAGGATATAATTACTTTAACCCTTCATTTAATAAGGCAATAAGGTAGTATTAAAAAAAAACAACAAGCGCCTATTTCATGAAATGCCTGAGTTATAGCTGTTTAAAGATGGACAAAACGCTTAAACGTTCATTTATTGGTGCCTCTACCCTATCTGATAATTAAAATTCATATTAGAACTTGAATATGTTACTTAAAAACAACCTGTGTGCAAATAAGATTCACATGAGATAGGTAGGAATTTAAATAATACTACTTAAATATAACACACACAGATATATTACATACTATTACAATTTTACATTTGTTCATAACAATTTCTTTAGTGAAACAAAGTCCAATTTTAAATTAATTTTCATTCCTTGATTTTCATCATAAACTTCAATTGGATTTTCTGCATCTCGTAAATAGCGTCGCGATATGTAATCGTATGGATTATCATACAAATATTCAATACCTACAATGAACTCTTCAAAAGACATTACAAATCGGATAAAATATGCGTTGTTTTGGTTAAAAGTTCCCTGAGAACGTCCTCAAGGTAGATGCCGACGTACCTTATGTTTGACAGATGGTTTCTCAACTCCAACTTACCTCAAATGAGGAAACTATTTGAGATGAGGAGTAAAATTGCAACTATGAATATCAAACCACCTAAGTGAGGTTGAGTCGAGTCGAGGAAATCATGAGGTTTTGACTTAGAATATGGGTGTAGGTCGCTCCACGGAACAAAATTGTTTTATTGTTCCGTGGATCGCTCTTTTAGTTCGTCAGCTCCCGTCTCGAACTAGAGAAAGGCAGATCGTTCGCCCGCTTTGCTACTGCTCCTGCACTGCATGCTTTCTTAAGTTTGTTAAAAGTAACTTTTTACGTTACATACATTGTACTCATGTATATATTTTTTTTAAAATGATGTACACACGGCTTCACATCAAGCTATACAATTCCAGTATAAGCTGACCTCTCATTGTACGGAAATCCTTTACAATGCGAGATCAGCTTATACTGGAAATGTATAGCTTGATATGTAGCCGTGTGTACCTAGTTCAATATAGAAATATTACATGTAAAGTATTCTTATTCTAAGTGTGTTAAAAAGAGTTTCAACTTGTATATTGTGTAAATAATAGTATAATTGGTGCAACATAATGTATTCCTTATTTTAGAGAATAAAATTATGAATAAGTAATTGACTATAATACAAGTGCATAGTAACGTGACTAGCTCGGGCGGCGCCTCACTCGATCTTACCGACGCGAACTAAGGAACTGAGGAGCGACGCATCTGGGAACTAGTTCGCGTAGTTCGTCTGTGGGAGCGCTCTTTCGAACTAGTTCGTTCGCGAACTACACAAGACTATTACAGATATACTAAATATACTAAACATATTTAGTATATCTGTGACCGTAAAGTGGACACCGTTAGTTTATAATATATTTAGCGAGATAATAAACTGTCGATAAATTGTGAACTGTATCATACATATACATTATAACGCATTCATTTTCGATAGTTTATAATCTATCCATGACAAACCGATGTATTCACAAAAAGCTTAAAAAAGTAAAATAATCTGCCCGAGTTCGGCCCTTCGAGGTTATCATGGTACATGAAATGTCAAACTATGCATAAAATAACAAAAAATAAATGATCATTTTTTCATTTTTTATTTATTTATTTATTGTTTATAGGCCTGTGTTTGACCGCAATCTCAACATGGTAAGTGATGATGCGGCCGAAGGTGGTAAGCACACAAAGCCTAGAGCGAACTGGCTCTCAAGTGCAGCTATCGGAACACACCGAAATTTAAAATGACCGATGTTAAAATCGTCATAAGGAAAGAAAAGAAAGAAAGAAAAATATATTTATTTTGATGTACAGATATATTTATTGTGACAAGAACTTATAATATAACTACCCCAACCCAACCAACCACAAGTTCGTCCAGAGTATGATGTACATAAGGCGAGCTGTAATATTGGTAGTTTAACATATATCATCAATATACATCATACTCTGGATGAACTTTTGGTTGGTTGGGTTGGGGTAGTTATAATATAAGTTATTGTCACAATAAATCACTTTTACATAGTCCTAATCAGTCACCGTCCATAAAAGTCATGATTTAGTACAATGGTGGTTGTACTAAAACTTTTCACGGACTTCTTGAAACAACTTGAAAAGTCACGATACACATAATTCATTTCATTTCAGTTCACTGGTGCACATGGATTTATCTTCATTGGATAAAATACCACCGATAATATGCAATAAAACTCAAAATACACGAAATTATGAAAATAAAAATGAAAACGCAACGTCACTCTGCAAGTTCCCGCCAAAAAGTCATCACAAAAGTTTTGAACAAAATCACATGATAGTGACATTATACTAGTAACTGACGTTCTGACGGTCAGACGTCTGATGGTCAGGGTCGTGTGTAGCGCGGCAGGAGGTCGGAAGCTTCCAACCAGTATTAATAACAACAATATATAAATATATATGTATATATTCGTACATGCATTTATTTAATATGAAGCATAAACTTGTGACATTATACCTACAATCAAACAACGTCACAAAGTAAATAATTAAGCATTAAGCATTAAAGTTCTTGTTCTTTTTTTTTATTCAATGTAGTATGTTAATATTAGGAAACCTGTAATTGGCTTTTTTTTATGCATATTCTTTTGTTAATTGTGTACTTAATTTTAAGCTGTTGGTTTCGTCAAATAAATAAATTATGTCGGTCCTGCCGCGCTACACACGTTCCAACGGCAAGACGTCCCACCTCTCCTGCGTAATAATCACCAATATCGTTAATGAAGAAAATAAAAAGTAAAGGACCCAGAAGTGAGCCTTGAGGCACGCCCGAGGGGATGTACCGCCAGTTAGATTTGGAGCCATATATGAAGTTAACCATCTCAACAAGCTACCGTGGATACCTGCTTTGTAAAGCCTTTGAAGCAAGATAACACGGTCTAGCCCACTGTTTTTCAATCTTATTGATGTCGCGACCCCATTACAGGTTGAAAAATTCTAGCGACCCCCTTGTCAGACATACAAAGAATTTATAAATTAAAAGTCTACGATAACGTTTTTTTTATTTTGATACCTTTACTTATTAGTCTGCAAGAAGCCGCGAGAGGTTTGCAACTTTTTCCTTCAGCCGGCGACCCCCCGACTAAGGTTTCGCGACCCCCCTAGGGACCCACAGATTGAAAAACACTGGTCTAGCCTATCAAATGCCTTACTATAATCCGTAAATACTACGTCAACAACAACGATTTTACTACAGATATTTACTTATTATTATTTTATTAGCATAGATTATTAGTCCATAGCATATGTAATAAAATCGTTTGAAAGGACCAGCAGGGCGATTGTCAAACGCTCTCGTTTTCGTGAAAACTATTACAATTAACTTATTTCAAATGAAGCCGGTGACTATTTTGGCATAAAAGTTACACAAAACCAAAGGGGATAGAACCTTTGTGGCATAGCTAGCCGCCGCCATTTTGATTTTTTTTCAATGTCGCGGCGCACGATGTAACTAGTATATATGGGTAGAGGACACTTATACAAACAAAAAATGTTAATCCATATGGTGGCCTAAAGTGTCACGTTTCCGAGATATTTGGAGGTAAAGATCGCCATATGAGAATTATGACAATCATTAAAAATTAACTTATAACGTGTTTATATGCATTCTATTGTATTCAAATAATAGTTCCCAGGTTGATTTATCAATTTTTTAACCGACTTCAAAAAAAGGAGGAGGTTCTCAATTCGAAAGGATATATTTTTTTTTTTTAATATTTGTTACCTCATAACTCCGTAATTTATTAACCGATTTCGAAAATTCTTTTTTTATTTGAAAGGGTCCACTTCCCGTTTGGTCCCATCAGATCAGGATTTGATTACTTCTTAGTGTACTTTGAAGTCGGTTTAAGTTTTTTGTAAAACAGTCCAATTATTTGAATAGAGTAAAACTAGGAGCACGAAAAACAATATTTTTAATTACTTACCTACTAAACAGCATCGTAATATTCGCTATGAACCACAATGTTGTCAAAGAAGCTCGGATCGTGACTTGTTTTCCATCTTTTCATTATTATACAAACAAAAATGTCAATACTTTTCCTAAAATCTATGTTACCAAGTTAATTGGAACTAAAGATCGCTAAGTAATGCTCCCTGGGCACCAAAACCCGATGCCGCGGCCGGCCCGACCTAATAAAACTTCCACCTAAATGAAAGTCCCGTCTTCGTGGAAGACTGCTTACGTTCACACAATGCCAAAAAGGGCGATAGATCAGACCCGACGTATTACAGGCCTATTGCCATAACCTCCCAATCTCTCCAATGTGATCAACACGCAACTCTTGAGATATCTAGAGGATCACGATTTGTTGAGTGACCGACAATATGGCTTCCGCCATAGTGCCTTGGCTGTGATGTGTCTATGTATACACTAGAAGGTCACATGCCGAGTGGTCACTTGCCATCGAGAGTCAAGGTGGCGAAGGCGTTCGATCGGGTCTGGCACCGGTGTCTTCTAACGAAGTTACCAGCATATGGGCTTCCCGAGGGACGATGCAAATGGACCGCCAATTTTCTATCCAGCAGATGCATAAGAGCTGAGAGATATAAATGCTGGCGTCCCGCAAGGATCTGTACTGTCCCCAACACAGTTCCTGCTGCATATTAATGAAATGCTGTCTATTGACGGCATTCATTGTACAGAGGACGCGCATCGCCCGCGCTGCACCACCTACCCAGCCCACTGACCCACTGCCTGTGTCTACTACGTCGGCCCCTTTTACGAAGCCCATGCCTTAAAAGGAATCGAAGCGGGCTTGTGATGATGGTTTTGAGATAGTGCAAAGCAGGAAGCACCGTCAGAAAACGAATAAGAACCGATGCGGCACAGCTCCTGTGGAGCTCAAGCAAACCATGCGTGCTGCCATGCCAAACATTCCGGTGTATATTTCTCGTCTACACTACTCCACCAAGGCGGAGGACATCGTGGAGTACATTCGCCAAAGAATCAAGTACTCGCTGAGGGTGCAGCTGTTGGAATCGAGCCGCAACGTCAACTTCAAGGCGTTCGTGGTGCTAGTATCAACATGTTTTCTGCACCTCGTCATGGAAGAGGACTTTTGGCCGCAGAACTTGGTGTTCCGTCGCTTTCGCGGACAAGTGCCACATGATCGCACGAAGACATAGTGCAGTGCAGTAGTGTTAACTAACATAGGCCTAAATGTTTTATACTAACAAAAATGTTTTAATATAATATTTATGTTAGTTTGTAAGGTATTTATCTATGGGCCACAGTAGCCTGATAATAAAGATGTATTATTATTATTGCAAATATTCCTCGTTTCGTGCTGGAGGTAAGCCGCGAACGGCTTGTGTCTGAAATCGAGAGCTCACTAACTAGTGTCTCCGATTACGGTCGACTAAACCTAGTCCATTTCAACCCCACTAAGACCCAAGTATGCGCGTTCACCGCTAAGAAAACCCCATTTACTGTGGCTTCACAATTTCAGAACACGGACATCAGTGAAAGCATCGGGATCCTCGGCATCGACATTTCTAACGACGTCAATAGGCCGTCTAGAAGACAAGGTTAAGCTAGCATCCTAAAAACTCGAAATGCTCAACAGAGCGAAGCAGTACTCTTACCTGGATACCAGTTTGGGCCTTTAGACTCGGTTCAGTGACGTGTCATTAGAATCGTCGACGAACCCGAGCTCACAAGCGGCTTAGGGCCCCTCAATCTGAGGAGACTTTGCCTCCTTATGTGTGTTCTATCGCTTGTACAACAGACAGTGTTCTGTAGAATTGTTTAACCTGATGCCTACGGCTACCTTCTACCATCGCTAGTCTTGCCATTGACGGGAAGTCCATCCTCACACATTGGAACCTAAATAGTTTCGAACTATGCGGTCTCAAAGGAGCTATCTTCGCTTACAATCAGGCGGGCCGTATGTTTGTTTGCTACCTAAGTAGTGTAAAAAACTTTTATTTAAAGGTTTGAAGCCACGGCTTGTTTCTATTATGTGTTTTATTTTATTTTTAAAACCGTGATGCACTATTATTTGACCACTAATGCTTAAAAACAAGAACATAAATTGTACATCAACATTCAAATATTGTCATTCGTCTCATATTATATATACATCGATATTCCAATATCTCGGTAACAAGATATTTTAAGACAAGTATTGTAATTTTTGGTTAATAACGGCGACATGGAAAACAAGTTAACCACTACGATCCGAGCTACTTGACAACATAGTGTTTCATTGCGAATATTGCGATGCGGTTTAGTAGGTAACCAATTAATGAATATTGTTTTTTCGTGCTCCATGTTTACTATATTCTAATAAATAGTTAAATCAACCTGGGAACTATTATTTGAATACAATCTAATGCATATAAACACGTAATAAGTTCATTTTTAATGATTGTCGTAATTCTCATATGGCGATCTTTACCTCCAAATATCTCGGAAACGTGACACTTTAGGTCACCATATTGCTTAACATTTTTTGTTTGTATAAGTGTCCTCTACCCAAATATATCACTTATACCGTGCGCCGCGACATTGAAAAAAAATCAAAATGGCGGCGGGTGGCTATGCCAGCTCCCATACAAAAATGTTCGTACCCCTTATAACAACTTACGAGACCCTCGCTATCGGTTTCACGAAAACGAGAGCGTTTGACAATCGCCCTGCAGGTTAGTGACTGTTCACTTATTCTTAAGAAAACCATGTTGGCACGAGTTGAAATGTTGTTTATAGGTGGCATACAGTTCTTTATAAACAATACTTTCAAACATTTTAGCAAACATGAACAACTTGGAAATCGGCCTATAGTTATCAACATGGTTTTTAGGTCCTTTTTTGTGTATGGGAGTCCCTTACAAATGCCGATTTCCATTATGTTTGGCATAGTATAGTACCTTCACTTAGACCTCGTCTGAACAGTACTGTTAGGGGTGTGCTAATTCGCGCGAGCACTTAACTATGAACAACGGAGGAATACCATCAGGCCCTGCGGATTTACTAGTGTCGAGAGTTGCCAATAGTTTTTCCACGTGATTGGAGGATACGGAGATATCGTATAAGAAAAATGAGTTCTCGCCCTCATCAATGACATCTGAATTATCTACAAGCTGGACACTAGTTGCGCGCACATCCAAGAATGTTGAATAAAAGTATTCAGCAAACATCTCGCTGATGGTTTCACCAGAGTCACAAATTAATAGCATCATTATGATGCATGGAGGGCAGGGTACTAGATTTGCTTTTTTTTACCTTTAATATAGGACCAGAAGTACAATGTTTTAGTTTTAGTACAGTGACCACCATTTTACTAAAACATGATTGGACGGTGACTGCTAATGCGGACTATGTGAAAGTTAATTTGCGGACTAGGTATATGAAAGTGATATTATAAATAAAATGTATGCGACTGAAGGCTTTTGTATCCATGGTCATGAACAAATATAAAAAAATAAAATGACGTCATAACCTCCCTGTCTGACTCTGTTTGTTGCGGTCGATTTAATTTACAAGTTGAAATTTTTTTATTTTTCATGTATCAATATAAGTTTATTTCTGCCTTTCAATCATGAAGCTTTCGACTCCTAGATACACGTTTTGTTTATTTTTCCAACTAATGTTTATATTTTGTGACTTAATATTTAACTGCGTCAGTTTATTCCCTAGGAGTCGCGATGGTTTGCTTGTGTTGTTCATGTAAGTTGGTATAAAATTAGTATTTGTGCTATTTCTATGATATTTTATGCGTACTTACAATCTAATGGTTGTATTTTTTTTAGATTTCAGGATCTGTTCCTCGTGCTGTCTATTACAACAATGTTGATAACATTTTTCTCAACCTACTTGTTTCAAGTGAGTATAAAAATATCATAATGTATTAAGGGTTTTAAACATAAAATTAAGACTATTTCACCCTTAATTTAACTTAAAATCAATTTTTTACACTTTTAACCAGCTCTTAGTTAAAAAATAATTATTCTAATATTTAATTTTAAGATAGTGATAGCTCCGAGAGTAGCCTTCGGGGCAGGTTTTAGTATGTAGTTGTGAGTACATAGTGTCCCGGTCCGTAAGGCTAGAGTTGAATGGAATGTGTTGTGTGTAGGCAGGTTTGGTGGAGGTGCTTGTGCGCAAGTTCGTGTGTGCGGGCAGCGTGTGCGGCGCGTACGTGGCGGCCAGCGTGGCGCTGCACGCCGCCTGGCTGCACCACAAGTGGGCCGACCCCACCGCGCTCTCCACACCACTCCTCATACTGCTCTTTACTCTGCAGAGATGCTGTCAGTACCTATTCTTAACTACTACACTACTAACAAAAAAAAAAAAACAGCTTATTGTAAAAGAGTATTCTTTATTTTCATAATATCTCTAAAGAGAAACATGTCTGCTCTGTGTTTAATAATGTTACAGATGAGTCTACAACTGTAGCATATTGCTTGTAACCTGTACTGTGAGACTACTCCAGTACTTATATAAGGTCCTAATAAATTAGTGAACTTCCTCTGGAGGGATGAATGTATAGGTCATTAGTAATCAAAAAATAATATTAGAAAAAAAAAACGAGGGAAAAAAAATATATTTTTTTCTTCGACTTATATGGAGAGACTCTATGCAAGTCAAAGAAAAAAATTCATAAAAAAATACCTCAAGAGGAAGTTCACTAATTTATTAGGACCTTATATACTAACTTTGATACCTTAACATGTGAAGATATATTAAACTGTATTATAATTCCAGTATCACCGTGGTACTACCTGCTATATAAGCGCGCTGCACTGCGCGTCAGTGACCCGCGATTCTACGAGGACATGGACTGGATAAGCCGCCAGCTGCAGCCGCACACCCATCCCACCCATCCACGATGACCACCATCCGCCACTACTGCTACACAGCTTTATCACGACACACATGCACCACGGACTGACTAATGGACTCAATGTGTTATATTGTAGATAGGTAGGTGTAAGATTTTTAGGAAGAATCCACTAACTTAACGTATACACTTGGTTATAGGTGATTCTTTAGTCATACAACTATTAGAATTTCACTGTATAATATACTAACTTTACTAAAAGTTAACATGCTATGTTTTGTTTATATAAGATTAGACATTTTTTGTTGTTTACAGAAAATCATAATTCAGACACATTTGTGACAATTGTGTTGTATATTATAACTACCCAGCTGTTTGCGTCAGGCGTCGCCTAGGTGAAATTTATATACTTATATAGCTTATGTTACTCTGTGATAAATTAGCTTTCACCTGGTGAAAGAATTTTTAAACTTGGGCCAGTAGTTGTTGTGTTTATTTATTACAAACAAAAACACAAAAATCCAAATCTTCTATCTTTATTATTAGTGTAGATGTAGATGAATGTTATTTCCGTAGTAATAAAATAAGGATGCATTAATTGAAAAAATAGTTTTATTGTAATAACAATCAATGATTTATAATGATACAAAATATTACACTGGTAATATTGGAAATGTCATTGCCAGAATTCAATAATTTAACAAAACAGGATACATGACGCACCAATGTATTTGTACTCAATGTTAGCAAAGGCGAAGCTACCCACTCGACAGTTTTAGAATACTGCTCTGCAAAGCGGACAGTTTGATTTATTGCTCGTAGTGAACCACTTGCGCTGAAAAAATAATAAATCACAATTTACTTATGGCTATATAAATAACTACGGCATATCTTCACGTCCCGAATACGTGTTACCAGTGATGACATACGGGACAGAGACGTGGTCTTTTACTGCTGGCCGCAAAAATAAGCTCAGACACTCAGCGAACTATGGAAAGAGCTATGCTCGGAATTTCTCTACGTGACAGGGTCCGCAATGAGGAAATTCGTAGGAGAACGAAAACGGCGGACATAGCTCGTAGAGTTAGTAAGAAGAAGTGGCAATGGGCAGGCCACGTCGCTCGAAGAGCCGATATCCGCTGGGGAAGAAAGGTTCTCGAGTGGCGACCACGTACTGGAAAGCGCCGAGCGGGACGCCCACCTACCGGGTGGACCGACGACCTGGACAGAGTCGCTGGGCACCGCTGGATGCAAGTGTCCAGAATTAGTGACAAGCAGAAGTCCTAAAGATCATCCTTACAGTCACCAGTTATGATGATCCACGATTTTTTGTAGTTTTCGAGTTATGAATACTTTTTTTTTTATTTTATTTGTTTCAAGTGGTTTGTTATAATCAAATTCAATCGTCTACCTCTAGATTTCCAGGTGTCCCGTGTCGACGTGCAGGCGGCAGTAGCAGATGTAGCAGTGCACTAGAGTAGAGTAGAGTAGAGTAGAGTACTCACCAGGCAGGAGTTGTGGAACCTGTTCCGGCACTGGCGGCACAGCACGCGCGGCAGGTGTCCCGTGTCGGGGTGCAGGCGGCAGTAGCAGATGTAGCAGTGCACTAGAGTAGAGTAGAGTAGAGTAGAGTACTCACCAGGCAGGAGTTGTGGAACCTGTTCCGGCACTGGCGGCACAGCACGCGCGGCAGGTGTCCCGTGTCGGGGTGCAGGCGGCAGTAGCAGATGTAGCAGTGCACTAGAGTAGAGTAGAGTAGAGTAGAGTACTCACCAGGCAGGAGTTGTGGAACCTGTTCCGGCACTGGCGGCACAGCACGCGCGGCAGGTGTCCCGTGTCGGGGTGCAGGCGGCAGTAGCAGATGTAGCAGTGCACTAGAGTAGAGTAGAGTAGAGTAGAGTACTCACCAGGCAGGAGTTGTGGAACCTGTTCCGGCACTGGCGGCACAGCACGCGCGGCAGGTGTCCCGTGTCGGGGTGCAGGCGGCAGTAGCAGATGTAGCAGTGCACTAGAGTAGAGTAGAGTAGAGTAGAGTACTCACCAGGCAGGAGTTGTGGAACCTGTTCCGGCACTGGCGGCACAGCACGCGCGGCAGGTGTCCCGTGTCGGGGTGCAGGCGGCAGTAGCAGATGTAGCAGTGCACTAGAGTAGAGTAGAGTAGAGTAGAGTACTCACC
>OX596253.1:17110568-17131399 GCA_951394255.1 Polyploca ridens | reverse complement strand
TGCAACGGGCCCCATCCAGCGAGCAATTTCGCCTGCCCTGTGTTCCGGAAAGAAGCCCGGAATAAAAAAGCAGGAACCATCGCCACCTCTGGGGGAGGACGGCGAACGGAAGAAAACCAGCCCACTCTCACAGAAATCCAAGGGGAACCGCCAAGTGCGACCCTAATGGCGGCGGCAAACGACCACGCTACCCAAAACGCTACTTCCTTCAAAAGGAATAGAAGGGGGAAAAGGAAGAAGAAGTCCCGCCCGGCCCATGAAGAGGCACAGCAGAGGACAGAAACCGCCCTACCCCCTGCACCCGAAGCCCCAAAGGCCACCAAGGTCCTGGACAAGACAACTTATGTGCCGACCGCTACAACTGCGGGGCACTCAACACTTAGACCTCCCAAAAACCAAGACGGTGCACGCGCCGCCATAGAGGCGGCGATCTCGGTCCTACACAATGTGCTAAGCGCATTGTTAGCGGGCGAAGATGTCGTGCAAGTGGTCCTCAAAGGCATGGCGGATCTTTTAGCTATTGCCCCAGGAGGCCCCACGTCAAGAAGTCACGGCCCTGAAGGAAGGGCCCCCCCCGCAATACCGTTGGCTACCGCCGGTGGTGAATACAATATCATCCCATAAGAGCGCCAAGGCCAAAAGGCCTCAAAGTAAGCCGCCGCCTGGAAGCGTCGACCGCTCCTGCTGGGCCTCCGCTGGTACCGCCAGCGGTCTCACTCGGTAGGGCGGATCGCACGGGCGGCGTGAAGCAACAAGGGACTACCACAGGCAGGTCTTGCCACTCCAATGCCTCGTCCGTATTCACGGATGACGACGCAACACCAAGAAAGGGGTCCGCCCCGCCTTGGCTCCCCGCGCCCCGTGAGGGGTCGTGAGATGACCACGTTGTTTAATACATTACATTCACCATGGTAAAATTATATCAGGTATGGCATTCCGAGACACGGGGAGACACGATGTACGTCATTTCCGCTGACGACGGTTCTCAAACTTTATGTTTGGGGAAAGTCAATCTAGTTTATATATCAAGTAAAAGATAAGAAAATTGGATGCTATCTTGGTGCGCAAATTCATAAAGATAAAGATGCAAATTTCATGTGTCAAGAAGTACATTAAGGCTGCATTCCGAATTGACGCTGTAATCGATTTGAGCGTGCTTAAACCCGTTCCATATTACTGTGAGCGCGCTCACGATGTCCCGTGAAACATCATAGATGACGTCATGACATCCGCCATATTGCGCTCACACCGACTATGCTCTAAACTGATATCACCATGAGCGCTGTCAAAAGTGAAGGTTAATTATCGTGTTTTCGACAAAAATCTAATAAGATTCTTGCTTTTCTATTTGGCATAGATACTTTTCATGATTTTATGAGAGAAAAATAATAAAAAAGTGGATATTCCTTTTTGCGAGTCAACTTATAAAAGATATAAGGAGTCCTAGCGCATTGTTAATTCAAATTTTAAGTTATTTCTCAAATGTTCTGTTTTGCTTAATACTGTGAGTGCGTTCACGAGCGTTCCGAATTGTTGAAAGCTCTCGGCTGTCATTAACGTGATATCTAACTCGGTACGCAAATTATTACTGTGAGCACTATGATCGATATTATCCAATTCGGAATGTACCCTAAGAAAATTTCAAAAGTTCGAAATGACTGATACGAACTATGTTCTAAATCCGATAGAAAAAAAAAGATATATTCACCTCTAAAGAATAAAAAAAACTAGAATGTCAATGTCAGTCTTGTCACTTATGAACAATTTCCTTATCGAGAAGCAATTGGTAATTTAATTTATTTATCAATCGTAAGTCGCCCTAATATTGCCTTTGCTGTGAATACATTATCAAAATATGTGTAATGGAATCGAATGGATTTGCTGCATATAGTGATGCTGATTATGCAGGAGATAAGAAGACGTGATGCCCTACATCTGGATCAGTGTTCATTATATCTGGCGATGGCGATGTGATAAATACAACACAATTATAGGAATTATAGATACTTAAAATAAATATTCTAGTCTTAGGTCCACAAGGGCTTAGCCATTCATTGGCTATTCATTAGATTCCTTTACGGTAAATGTAAAAAACCATATTAGACCGCCCTTTTCACTTTTACTCTTACAATAATTCCTAATAGAACAACGAACCATTTTAAAATTGTGGTAGTAGAAAAACAAGACGCATCCTTAAAAGTTTGAGAAACTCTGTACACTGAAACTGAGCGAGAGCGAAAATTACAAATATGCGTGTGTTCGACAATGATAACAATACACGTCAACGTAGCACGTCAAAATGGCAGAATGTCAATGAGACAGCGCGTTTTTGTGTTACCAGTCGTATGTAATCAGGACTCCCCGTACCCATAGTATTTCCGGTGGGAATATAATAAAACCAGAAGGTTTTAATTCAAAACAATATGCTCACTCACGTTTATTGATTTTTTTTGTTTGATTAGTTAAACGATATGACAGTTAAAATGCTTAATACATATTTTTGACAAAATAGTGACTGACAAATATTTCCATAATTCAGTGGTTCCTTACAATAAAGTGGCAACTGGATAGTGACGTAAAAAGTGTCTCTCCCGGAATGCCAGACCTTGTTTTCTTGGATCATGACATTCACTATCTTCTATGTTGTTTTATTTAATTTTGAAACACTAGAGGGCGCAATAGTCGCAGATCAGGTAGTGGTGTGATCATTTGGTCCTTCGGAAGCCGTATACTGGTGAAGGTACCAAACCCACTAACGCACCTAGGGGCAGTGGATCGCTGCTCGGGGCGGATTACGTCAGTTGTGACGTGTGTGAGTGAGCTGCTCGTCGAAGAATCACGAGCTGGTTAATGCGCCGCGCTCCAGCAGACGGGCGCTGACGAGGTGAGGTGTGGAAGGAGCTATCGAGTGGGAACGGTACCAGTACAGCAGGTGTTAGTGCAGTGAGTGTTGAGTGAAAAACCGTAAGTACTTTTCTTTCATCATCAATTAAAAAGGAACTTAGTACAGTTTAAAGAAAATATTACAGACTTAGAAAAATTATTGTAGTGTTAACTTAGTTTAATTTACTCTTTATTAGACTTAGAATAATTTCGCAAATTCGGTAGAGACGGGGAACCTATGCCCGATTTTGCCCAGAATATAAACACTTTAAAACACTTGTAAAATTTTGAATAGTTTAATTGTCAATTGTATTGTTTATGAAAATGGATAGCTTAATAAGTGTTCAAGAACATATTTATGAAAGAATAACTAAAAATAAGTCTAATTATAAGAAAACTCCAAAAGATAGGAAAACTAGGCAGCATATAGAATCAAGATTAGAATCATTGGAAGAGGCTTGGAAATCTTTTACGGTAACACATAAGGAATTACTTAATGGAAACTTTGGTGAACATTTTAAGAAAAGCAGTTATGTTACGAATGATTTATTTGATTGTGTTGAAGAGTTGTACTTTGAATTTAAATCGGATCTGAAAACTACGTTAGAAACATTTGCAAAGAATGATGGCGGAGAAATAAAAGCATTTAGTTCAGTGGCCTGTGAACAATCAAAATCTCATATAAAACTACCTAAAATTGTAATACCTACGTTTTCAGGTAAATATACAGAATGGCCCACATTTAGAGATTTATATGTGTCATTAAGGTGGCGCTGTGTGGCCGGCGCAACTTCAACGCAAGCATAGTCTAAAAGCTTGTTGTTTCATCCAACGTAGTGTTTGATAAGGAGGCACTGCGAAAAAAGAGAGATAGCGTCAGAGCCCTCGGTTGTCGGTCGGTAAATTCCGCTGCTCACTCGCGGCCGCTTCGGTAGGGTCGTAGTCATTCATGATTTCGCGTCTCACCTTGGCGTCCCACTCACGCACGCACGCAGGCGCAGGTTAGGTAATGTAGTGTGCCGCGCCGCGCCTGCCAGATTGGCAGAGTGCATAGATTTATACCTACATCAGCCTCGATGAATAAAGGCGATGTATTTATAATATATCTAATACCACGAGCAATTCTTGTATTTTATAATATATGCAATGATTATCATGAAATATGTATGCAGGGGGTTTCGGGGGCGATATATCGATCTAGCTAGATTTCATTTTTATAAAACGGCGTTTTATCCATGTTTTCAGGCAATGAAAAATGCTAGAAATTTATTAGAATACGAAGGTAAATTTCAATACCGACTACAAGCTTATAATAGCTCAGGTGGGAAATCGGGTGGTCCCGAACAGATGACCCCGGTTCGAGTCCAGATAATTATGATTTTTTTTCCCCTTTTTTTTTCAAATTCCTTCTTTTGTAAGAAAAACTATTATGATTTACCAAAAATAAAAAAAAACGTGCAAAGTTCGGTCAAAGTCAAAGCCATTTATTCAATTCATCAGCCTCGATGAATAGAGGTGATGTATTTCTAATCTATCTATACACGAGCAATTCTTGTAGGTATACATATACAGGGCGAATTTTTATTTCTAGCCAGTGTGGGCAACTTCTGAACTACAGGTCTTAGAGAAAAACGCTGAAAAATAATTTTGTTCGTATTGTGAAGTAGAAGCAGAAAAAGAAAAAAAAAAATTAAAAATTAAAAACACATTTTTTTTCATTTTTTTAATGGCATTTTTATTTTCTTCAAAATTTAGCTCGGGTTTCCCTTCAGCGTTTTTCTCTAAGACCTGTAGTTCAGAAATTGCCCTCACTGGCTAGAAAAAAATATTCACCCTGTATATATAATCTGAATCTAAATCGATCATTTTTAGAAAACGGCGTTTTATCCAGTCTTCAGGCAATGAAAAACTGCTACAAAATCATTAGAATAAGAAGGTAAATTTCACCACTATCTACAAGCTTATAATAGCTCAGTTGGGAAATAGAACGGTTCCGAACCAAGAAGACCCCGGTTCGAGTCCAGATAATTATTATTATATTATTCCCTTTTTTTTTTTCAAATTTCTTCTTTTGTGAGAAAAACTTTTATGATTTACCAAAAATAAAAAACGAGCAAAATTCGGTCAAAGTCAAAGCCATTTATTCAATTCATCAGCCTCTATGAATAGAGGTGATGGATTTCTAATCTATCTATTTGACTAGGTATATTGGCTATTTTTTCAAAAACATTATACATGAGTAATAAGAAAAAAGTATGTAGGTACATATATATATACATACAAGAATTTCTCGTGTATAGATAGATATATATATATAATCTGAATCTTGGAAACGGCTCCAACGATTTTCATGAAATTTAGGGGGTTTCGGGGACGATAAATCGATCATTTTTAGAAAACGGCGTTTTATCCATGTCTTCAGGCAATGACAAACTGATATAAAATCATTAGAATAAGAAGGTAAATTTCACCACTATCTACAAGCTTATAATAGCTCAGGTGGGAAATAGGGCGGTCCCGAACAAGAAGACCCCCGGTTCGAGTCCGGGTAATCATGTTAATATTTTTCCCTTTTTTTTTTTTTTCAAATTTCTTTTTTTTGTGAGAAAAACTTTTATGATTTACCAAAAAAAAAAATTTGCAAAGCTCGGTCAAAGTCAAAGCCATTTATTCAATTTAGCCCCTAGTAGGGCACTTATGAAGGTCAAAGCTACTGAAGTTACCACCAGTTCGTAATTGGGCCTTCAACTGAAAAGAACAGGCAAGAAACTTAGCAAGGTTACATTTATTAAAAAAAAAATGAAAATTTGACTAGGTATATTGGCTATTTTTTCAAAAACATTATACATGAGTAATAAGAAAAAAGTATGTAGGTACATACTTTTTTATTATTACTCATCATGATGCGTGTAAATATTTTTACCAATATAGGCAACGTAACATGCGCCTTCTTAGAGTTCCGTACCCGTAGGGTGCCAAACGGGACCCTATTACTAAGACTCCGCTGTCCGTTCGTCCGGCTGTCTGTCAGTGGGCTGTATCTCATAAACGGTAATAGGTAGACAGCTGAAATTTTCAGAGAATGTGTTTCCATTGCCGCTATAACAACAAATAAGAAAAATGAAATAAAATTAAAAATTAAAGGGGGCGCCCATACAAAACCGTCTTTTTTGGCGTTTTTTTTTTCATATAAAAGTTGAGTTAGTTAATATTGTACGGAACCCACCGTGTGCAAGTCCGACTCGCACTTGGCCGGTTTTTATAACATGAATCTGCAATTTTTTTTGTCTACAATTTTGAATTTAAAAAAAGGAGGCTACTTTTTTAAAATTTTGAGAATAGATAAGTGTTTTGTGAATCCAAGGTCTCTCAAATACCTATCGATTTTCAGAGCAATCAGTGAAGTAATAAGTTCAATAGGGCAGAAACTTTTTAAAACACAGATATTAAAAAAGTCGGATTTATTCTCGCTAACAAAAAACTGTGTCACTCGAGTCGGCCACCACGCTGTACGTACAAGCCGGCACGCACACATTCACACATTAGTTGAGCGCGAGTAATCGACTCTGTGTAAACGGCGACAGAGTCTAATTTCCCGTGGAATAGCCAACTAAGGTGTGCGTGAGAGGTGGCCGACTCCATAGACACAGTTTTTTGTTAGCGAGAATATGTCCTCCGTAGTCTGTGTTTTAAAATAATGAGATAAGATTCAAGTTATGTTGTCCAAGGGTCTCTCAAATATCAATTTTGAGAGCATTCTAACCAATATATAAAAATTTCAATATGGCGGCCACTTTTATGAAATTTGAGAAACGATTCATGTTTTGTGTTCTCAAGGTCTCTCAGATATCGATTTTGAGAGCAATCGGTGAAGTAAGTAATAGTCCAATATGGCGGAAACTTTTTTAAATTTTGAGAAATAAATAATTCGAGAATTGTGTTCTCAAGGTCTCTCAAATCAAAAGTTTTGAAAAACCAAGTTTTTCTTATTTTTTCACGCAATAATATCAAACATAATTTTCACATACAAGGTAATTATTATAACGTCTCGCCTTCTGTGATTTACGTAGTATTTGTACTATGAGTTAGGTACTATCAAATAATCTTGCCGGCCGGCCGCGAGATATACCTACGTCACTACGTCACAGTATACATAATCGTACCAAATCGAAATAAATGCATGCGCAGTCAACGATTCGTGTCATCCGAGTGAGGCGCGGCGAGGCCCGAGGGTGACCGACGAGCTTCATTCAACCCGCCAGTCCCACTCGCCCCGACCCCCGCATGACTCGTCTCCCGCGTACTACACACCAACAAGCAAGTGAGAACGCGATATCATCGAACGAAAATTTGTGCGCGGAAATATCATAAAACTTGTTCCAGGCCCATACTTCCTGTGAAAAAATCTTACAAGTTTTCGAAAAAAAAGTTAGTTATTTAGAATCACCAATAAATTTGCAAGCCTGGTATCTAGATGTTTTCTTTACTTTTACAATTTATGGGTACATTAGATATGGCCAAAGTTCAGGTAAAATTTGTGCAAAAACGCTGTTATTCGGAGGCTTTTACTGAATTTGTTTCACACTTTTTTTTATTTTCGCCTAGATACACGGCTAGATATAGTCCACAAGATACCAATTTGTTTAGAACATCTAACTAAAAATGTTTAACAACGCCATCATCAGTACAGAGCTTTTGTATGAAAAGTATGGCGACTTGAGTCCTCTTAATTCATAATAACGAAGCTATTGATTGTGTGCAAAAACTACATTATTTAAAGGGCTATTTAACTGGTGAAGCTGAACAATTGATCAGAAATATACCTATTTCTAGTGCCAACTATTCTAGATGTTGGGAGTTGTTAGATTCTCGTTATAACAATAAAAAGTATTTATCACATTGTATTTTAAGCCGATTATTAAGTCAGAAGCATGCTACCTTTGAATCGGCTAGTTTTCTTAAGGATCTGATTGATAATACATCTGATTGTTTAAGTTCATTAACTAACATAGGGATTAATGTCACCAATTGGGATATATTAATTATTCATTTACTTACGTTGAAGTTGGACCCAGAATCGAGGAAGCAATGGGAACTTAAGGTCACAAATAGTACTGCTTCAGATGAATTACCTACATTTGTCCAATTTAAAGATTTCATAACAAATAGATATCGGGCTTTGGAGTTCCTTGATTCTAGATCCTCATCAAATAAATCACAAAATTTACAATCGAATAATAATTATAAACCTAAAGCATTTCATGCAACACAAATTCAATGTCAATTTTGTAATGAAAGTCACAAGTTAGCACAGTGTAAAAAGGATGTAACCAACCGACGTAATTTTGTCGAACAGAATCGTATTTGTTTTAATTGTTTGGGTAGAAATCACGCGGCAAAATTTTGTATGAGTTTATTATCATGTCGCCTCTGTAAAGGTAGACATCACACTTTGTTACATCACCATCCCAACGGTGATCAAGGTCAATCGGGTCATTCTGATCAGTTGTTAACAACAGGTGAACAAGGTAGTACAAACTCAGCTGATGTTGCAGCTCACGCCAGGACCGACTCTGATTCAGAATCTCAAGATCCTTCATTAGAAACTCAACGTGTGGCGTCATATTTTTCATCTTCTAAAATCCTTCCTTATAAACAAGTTATATTAGCTACCGCGCTAGTGCAAGCAGATTGTTTAAACGGCGATAGCCAAACTTTAAGGGCGCTGCTGGATCAAGGGTCCCAAGCATCTTTTATTACTGAGGCAGCGACGCAATACTTGGGACTAAAAAAGACTCCTGTTAAAGGACAGATTTCAGTTTTAAATGGAAACAAAGATATCGCCTGTAATGCTATGGTAACCATCAATATAAGTTCTAGGGTGAATCCCAAGGTAAAAATATCAATGCAAGCATATGTTATTAGAACCATCACTTCTTATCTTCCTAGTAAAAAGGTAATAGCATTTGAGTGGCCAGAATTAAAGGAGCTTCAGTTGGCAGATCCTCAATTTCACACACCCAATAAAATTGACATTTTGTTAGGTGCCGAAGTTTATAGTCAAGTTATTAAAGAAGGTGTGAAAAGAGACCCTAGTAAATCTTTAATTGCACAATCCACTTCTTTAGGTTGGATTCTGTCAGGTGTGGTGAAAACTTGTAACCAAGTTCCATCTAAGATAGTGACACTGCATACTGTAGTTGATGACAATATGTTATTGCGACAATTTTGGGAGCTAGAAAAGGAGAATCAGTCGTATACGTCTAAAAGATATCTATCAGATGAAGAAAAAAGGTGTGAAGAAATATTTGCATCTACTACGAAAAGAGATGTTTCTGGAAGGTATATAGTAAATTTGCCATTTAAAGAGGAAGATCCTCCATGCAAATATGATAATCATGAACAGCAAGCAGTGAAAAGGTTTCTTCATTTAGAAAAAAGATTGATGAAGAATTCAGATTTAAAAATTCAGTATGCAGCTGTAATTGAAGAATATTTAAAACTTGGGCACATGGAGGTCATACCAAAAGAACAATGTTCCACTTCAGGCGTAGTCTACCTACCTCATCATGCAGTGGTTCGAGAGGACAAAACAACCACAAAGGTACGAGTCGTCTTCGATGCGTCTTCTACTGGGGCGAATAATACTTCGCTGAATAATGATCTGTTGGTAGGTCCTCCGTTACAGGCTGATTTACGTCACATAATTATGAGATGGCGCCGACATCCTATATGCTTGGTAGCCGATATCGTCAAAATGTACCGACAGGTAAAGGTTAATAAAAAACATGTGGATTTCCAACGGTTAGTTTGGCGTGCTAATTCTAATGAAGATTTACAACATTTACGACTACTCACAGTCACATTTGGAACTGCATCGGCCCCTTACCTTGCTGTAAAATGTTTGCAGCAAGTTGCTCACGACGATGGGGGTCAGTTTACGAAGGCTGTAAACATAGTTTTAAATGATTTTTATATGGATGATTTGATGACAGGGTGTCAGTCCATCGAAGAAGGGTTACAAATTTATAAAGAAATAACAGAATTGTTGAAAGGAGGGGGGTTTGAACTTCAAAAGTGGACGAGTAATAGTGAAGAATTATTGAAAATTATTTGCAAGGAAAATGAAGAAGGATTAAACACAGAATTTCAGGTGAGAATAGATGAGGTGACAAAAATACTCGGTCTAACTTGGAATCGGGAAAACGACGAGTTCACATATTTAGTACAACTACCAAATATGAAACAACCTGTAACGAAAAGAAGTGTCATATCTGATATTGCGCGGCTATTCGATCCACTTGGCTGGTTGGCACCAGTTATCATCACAGCTAAAATCTTTATTCAAAAAATATGGCTCGCAGGTATTGGATGGGATGAACAACTAACACCAAATTTAATAAAGGAATGGCTATATTATAGAAATAACTTAAGTCAACTTTCTAAATTTAAAATACCCAGATGGATTAATACGGAAGAAGATGATGTTATCCAGGAGTTGCATGGTTTTTGCGATGCATCTTCTGAAGCGTTTGCAGCTGTCGTATATTTAAGAGTAGTTAAAAAAGATGGAGCGGTTCACACTTCGTTAATTACTTCTAAAACGAAGGTTGCACCAATAAAGCAAGTCTCGATTCCAAGGCTTGAGTTGTGCGGTGCAGTACTTTTAACACGCCTGTTGATTGAAGTAGCTGAAGTTATGAGCTGTGATAAAAAGCATATCTACGCTTGGACCGATTCTTCCGTGGTCTTAGCATGGTTGAATAGTCAGCCTAATAAATGGAAGGTATTTGTCGCAAACCGAGTTTCGGAAATTTTATCTTCGTTGGAACCTAATCAGTGGCTACACGTTTCTTCAAAAGATAATCCAGCAGATTGTGCATCACGGGGCACCAAAAACTTAAATGATGAATTCCTCTGGAAAAATGGTCCAAAATGGTTGAAAGAAAAAGAAATTAATCGTATAAGACAACATAGAGAAGAAACACACCTAGAAGAAAAATCCGTAAATTTGGCCACAATAGAAGATGACAAAGATGAAATTTGGTCCAAATATTCCTCATTGAATAAATTGCTTAGAGTAGTAGCTTATTGCAGGCGAGTCCTGAAAAAGAAAGAAGAGAAAGAAAAGCATTCCTACCTATCGAAAAAGGAAATAAGTGAAGCTTTGATCATAATGTTAAAAAGGTGTCAAATTCAAGAATTTAGAGAAGAGCTTGTGAATTTAAAAATAGGAAAGGAAGTTAATAAAAAATCAAAAATTTCTAAATTGTGTCCATTTTTAGATGAATTCGGTATAATAAGAGTGGGTGGGCGAATTCAAAATGCACATATTGAGGACGATTTTAAGCATCCGATAATAATTCCTCATAGTTCTTTCTTAGCAAAATTAGTAGTAGCAGACGCCCATCTTAAAACCTTACATGGTGGGCCACAATTAATGTTTAATTTCTTACGTGCAAAATACTGGATTATTGGGGTACAGAATTTAGTTAAGCGTCACTACAGGAAGTGTGTTACCTGCATTCGCTATAAAGCTAATCATAAAAATCAAATGATGGGACAACTCCCACCATCCCGAGTTTCTATGACCAGAACTTTCTTACATACTGGAGTAGACTATGCTGGACCTATTAGTATTAGAGTATCTAAAGGTCGTGGTAATAAGTCCTATAAAGGCTATATCTGTTTGTTTATTTGTATGTCCACAAAAGCCATACATTTAGAGGCAGTAAGTGATATGACATCAGAAGGTTTCTTATCAGCGTTCAGAAGATTTGTTGCAAGGCGTGGACATTGTAGTGACTTATACAGTGATAATGGTTCAAATTTTATAGGGGCTGCAAAGGATCTAAAGCAGTTATTTAACGTAGAACGATCAAATTTTGTGCCGGATATTTCTGAATGGTTGGCTACAAATGGTACTCAGTGGCATTTTATCCCACCACGAGCCCCAAATTTTGGTGGATTATGGGAGGCTGGTATTAAATCTACTAAATACCACCTTCATCGTATAATTGGTAATAATACCTTGACTTTCGAAGAGATAACTACGTTGCTCGCTCAAATTGAGAGCTGTCTCAATTCCAGACCAATTTCTTATGTAGAGGATCAGGGTGACCCCATGCCTTTGACACCGGGACATTTCCTCATAGGTGAACCATTAGTCTTACCTCCCGACCGTAGTTACGAAATTACTAAAATTAGCTCTCTAAAACGATGGCAATTATGTCAACGCTTATTGCAGAATTTTTGGCGTCGCTGGACCCAAGAGTACTTAGCTAGTTTAATGCAGCGTTACAAATGGTCACGTGTGATTCCTGAACCTAAGTTGGGCGATGTAGTTTTAGTCAAGGAACCGGATTTACCCCCAGCCAGATGGCTGATGGGACGTGTTATTCAAAAACACCCTGGTGCAGACAATATTACTCGAGTGGTTACATTGCGCTGCAAAAATTCATGTTTTAAGAGACCTGTATCTAAAATTTGTATTTTGCCTGCAGCAGATTAATATTAAGTTTTTGTTTATTTCTTATTGTTTTTTTTTTTTTTTTTTTATACTACTTAGGTAGCAAACAAGCATACGGCCCGCCTGATGGTATGTGTTTTGTTTTTATGCACTTTAGTAGTAAATATAGTTAAGAACAGTCGTTCTTGGTGGGCGGCTTATGTTCACGGTGTTTACATGTTAGTAAACTAGATGGCGCTAGTTGTTAATTACATCGCGCTATGGTTTCGTTCTCACGAATAACATAAGTATAGTTTGAAATATTTTTAATACATTACATTCACTATCTTCTATGTTGTTTTATTTAATTTTGAAACACTAGAGGGCGCAATAGTCGCAGATCAGGTAGTGGTGTGATCATGTGTTGAAAAAAAAAAAAAAACTGGATTTTTTCCTCGCAAATGTGTTGAACGTCGTATGACACGCATGTGCATTGATCATTATACTCTAGGTTCGCACGCTCAATACCGCCTCATGTGCAATAACTAACTTTACACACTTGTATAATAATGTACTATAATCCCACTAAACATACGTTAAGCGCTTCAAAAGGTTCAAATCCGTGATACCGACCATTGACAGAGAGGTCCGGTAGAGTGAGGAAGTTGTCGGCGGCGCGCGGCGGCGGCGGCAGGCTGGCGTCGCGCGCGAACTGGAACACGTCCGGCGGCAGCAGGCGCAGGCACGCCAACAGCGCCTTTTCTGCATACTCCTTCTCTCTAGTAAACATTCACAATATTCATTCATTACTTATTCTCTTTAAAAGATGGATGATCAAGTTACGTGGCTCCGGAAAGAAGCGCGAGAGAGGCCTATACTTGTGTACAAAAATATGAAACATTGGCTACTGAGAATACCAAAAGATATTAAATGTCATGAGATGATCATCAAGAACTTAATTAGCTACACATTCTTGCATATTGATTAACCTGCGCTACCACTACTAGCAGCTGTAGCTATCCGTGAACATTAGCTAGGCACTAACCTGTATATCTGTATGTAGTGGTGCACGAGGTCCCCGCGCGCTAGCTCCGCTGTTTCGGCTAGCGCTACCACTAGTAGCAGCCAGCCTAGCGACATGCTGTAGCTATCCGTGAACATTAGCTAGGCACTAACCTGTATATCTGTATGTAGTGGTGCACGAGGTCCCCGCGCGCTAGCTCCGCTGTTTCGGCTAGCGCTACCACTAGTAGCAGCCAGCCTAGCGACATGCTGTAGCTATCCGTGAACATTAGCTAGGCACTAACCTGTATATCTGTATGTAGTGGTGCACGAGGTCCCCGCGCGCTAGCTCCGCTGTTTCGGCTAGCGCTACCACTAGTAGCAGCCAGCCTAGCGACATGCTGTAGCTATCCGTGAACATTAGCTAGGCACTAACCTGTATATCTGTATGTAGTGGTGCACGAGGTCCCCGCGCGCTAGCTCCGCTGTTTCGGCTAGCGCTACCACTAGTAGCAGCCAGCCTAGCGACATGCTGTAGCTATCCGTGAACATTAGCTAGGCACTAACCTGTATATCTGTATGTAGTGGTGCACGAGGTCCCCGCGCGCTAGCTCCGCTGTTTCGGCTAGCGCTACCACTAGTAGCAGCCAGCCTAGCGACATGCTGTAGCTATCCGTGAAAGGGACCATTTCACATGTCTCCTCGGCGACCCTACAATTAAATTATTATTACAAAAACATCAGAAAGATTCCTAAAAAAAGGTTTTGCACCTAACGATTTGAGCGAACATACCTAATATGCGTGAGCGCAGTGTCGACGATTTCCTCGAGATGTTTGTACGCTTGGTGGAAGAACTCGAGCGACAACTCGGGCCGCTGCTTGACGTCGTCGCCCTCGCCGAGGCTGTCGTCGCTGTCGGACGTCCACATGGCGAGCTTCTCCGCTGTCGGTGCAATGCAATGTTACACGTCTTCATATTTGTGACAAACTTGAATCTTTTTAACCGACTTCAAGAAAAGGAGGAGGTTCTCAATTCGGATGTTTATATATATATTTTTTTTATGTATTTCCGGGCATAACTTCGTCATATATAGACGGATTTGCAAAATTCTTTTTTTGTTCGAAAGGGATAGATTCCGAAATGGTCCCATATAAATTTATTATAGATCTGATGAGTTTCGGAGATTGACAACGGAACTCTTAAAAAAAATTACAGCAAATCAGCCGCGATTGCTGCTATCGCATAAATATGCATTGTTTACGCAATCACACAACATAACATCAGGCCTGTACACTCGAAAGGGTTACGCAGATGTATTCAGTTTAAAATAAAACTAAAAATTCAAAAGTAAATTAACATTTTAACAAAAAATAAACCGCCTTCAAAGTACACTAAAAAGTATAAAATAACTCTTATCTGACACTGTTTTGAAGTGAGCGAAATCGCATGACGTGTTCTATAGAAAATATTTCGCTGACTTCAAAACAGTGTAGTGTTATCGGTGCAATGCAATGTTACACGTCTTCATATTTGTGACAAACTTGAATCTTTTTACCAGAAAACTTACAGATATTATTTCTTTACAGCAAAATTTAGTTGGTTTTATTTTACAAGATTTTATTTAACTTGCAATGTATGTATGTTCGGTTGGAATCTTGCAAGTCAAATTCCACCCACTTCCAGTGGTCGGATGGACTTGATATTTGGTATACATTGGTATATTCGATGACAATGCAAGTACAGGCACCAAAAAAGCTTGTATTAAAATAATTTTTTTAACAAATATTTATTTTACGGTAAACGAGTCAGACTCGCACTTGGCCGTTTTTTTTTCATATTCTCAATAGAAACAAAACACAGGAAAACAAAATAATGATTTGGCAGTATAGAGTTTTTCATTGCCATTTAGCCTAGAAGAGCGATTAACTAGTTGGAGAATATAAAGAAGTCTCGTGCAATTTTCAAATCTTTGCAACAAGCTATAACTTATACTTACATCCGAGCCAGATTAGTAGGTAATAAGAAGTATATAACTCACCGTCATGCAACACGAGCGGCTCGGCCATCATCTTGAGCGCGTTGTAAGCTAAATACTTGTAGAAAGGGTGAGCCGGCGCGCTGAGCACGGTCGCGCAGTGCGTGGCCACACACCGCTCGGACAGCGCGCCCAAGCGGAGCGACGCCGGCGCCGTGGCCCAACTCACCAGCTTTATACTACTCATCACGGCACCTATTAGTTGTGTCGACGGTGACGTTAGCTTGCAAGAGTGACGTTCTGGAAATAAATTGGAAATTTTAGACCCATTTAGGTGAGTTCTCTATTATTTGACTGCAACAGAATACGCAATTTAATGCCGTAGCACAAATCCAAAATTGATGTTGTCTCGGGATTATTGTTTCTTTAATTGAGTTTATTGAGTTCTATAACAATTCTTAATAGCTAGATTTAGAAAACTCCCGGTCATCTCAACTCATCACCTGGAGCCACCGAGGAATAATCCCTTAAAGTAGTAATACCGAACAATCAAATTCCGTAACTACTCAGTGATTTGTCACTGATTTTGAACAGTAAGGACCAATCACTGCATCGTGTGTTCTCGACTCGGCCAATCAGAGCGCATGTGTCCTTGACTTGGCCAATCAGAGCGCATTGTCGGCGGTGGAAAATTGGCGGAATATATTTCAAATAGAATGAACGTCATGACGCTCCTTTGGGTTAATTGTTCGATGCCTGGAGCCCACCACAAAACAAAGTATACCACTACATTGATCAAAGGTGCCACTGTCAAGTTGGTGCGCAGTAACCGCACCAAGGGCGTCGCCAAAAAGGATGAACAAAATTGTAGGTACAGTCAAGAGCACATTGTAATAAGAAAGGTCCAAAAGTCAACAAGCGAGTCAAAGTCAAATCTATTTATTCAATTCAGGCCCTAGTAGCTCAAAAACCAAAGCTAATGAAGTTACCACCAGGGGCCCAATAGGCTACTTTCCTGAAAAAAACTAATTAGTCCGTCATTTACATTATCAAAAAATATTAGACACGTATTTTTTCTTTTGTCAATTAAACAAAAAAATACGAAGATATCGTGTGTTGAAGTTCCGCGTGACGTCACGGTGTGGTACACTTTTTAGGAACAAGTGACGTCACGAGCCCCCACTCCCGAACTTAGTCGCGCTTTATCTTCGTCAATTGTTAATGATTTGGTAAAACAAAAAATACGTGTTCAATATTTTTTGATAATCTAACTGACGGACTAATTAGAATTATTATATTTTTACCCAGGCAACATCCCTATTCTCACTTCCCTCGAACTAGCCTTCGAATCGAACTTACGGTTCGAGTCCTATTCGACTGTAAAATTTCGAGGGGCGGAGTCAATTCGAACGGTCCCGATCAATCAACGCTCTAGCTGACTGGTTTCCCTTCTAAATATGCCGGCCTTGAAATTGCCAGAATAACGTAACGTTCGTAAAAGTTAGAATTCGTGCTTTTTTCGATCGAGCGATCAGTTTCGATTGGGTGAGAATTGGGCCCCAGTTCGTAAGTCGGCCTTCAACTGATAAGAACAGGCAAGAGACTCAGAAAGGTAACATTTTAAAATATTTTTTTGGCCAATTTGACTATGTTGGCTATTTTTTCCAAAAAATTATACATACATACTTTTTTAATTTTGGTGGACTTAGGTAGTTTTGCACTGTGTCAGCTCCCAGTAAAACATGAAATATTTCATTTGTTATGTTCTTAATTAACTATTAGGTGTAAACATATAAGTGTAAGTGTTCACGCTTCTGCGGAACGGAACTACTACGCAATCTGTCACCATCAACGTCATCGACCAATGAGAAGACAGCATTCAAAAACGACCACCCCTATATAAGGGCTACAACGGACAAAGACCGCTCTCTGTTTCTTTTGTAATTTTAAACTGTTAACAAGTGATATACGCATAATAAACCTATTATAAATTGGAAGTTGTCTAATTTTGTATAAACTAAAAGATACAATATAGTCAGGCTGCCCATCAAAGTCCAGCAATCATCACAAGGCGTTGAATCTGCAGACCTGATCCAACAGTAAGCAAATGTATCGTACTCACTAAGGTGCGTGAGTAGCAGCAGCAGTATGTTGGCGGCGAGGTCGGGCGCGAACATGTCGGCCCACTCGGTGGGCAGGTGCGCCACATGCGCTGACGGCTGCCGCCGCTCGCTCTCGCTGCGGACCGACGTCACGAACCGGTGCACCGACGCGTACAGCCGGAGCGCCGATATCGCTAACAGACACACCTGACAACAGTGTCATCATCTATTATACTTGTACACACGGCTACACATCAAGCTATACATTTCCAGTATAAGCTGATCTCGCATTGAATAGGATTTCGGTACAATGGGAGATCAGCTTATACTCGAAATGTATAGCTTGATGTGTAGCCGTGCGTACCTACATTATTTATTTAGTGTAACCTTCTGTGTACAGTATTACCCAACTGATATGGCGCGTCATGAATCTTCGTTCGCACAGAAATGAAAGTATGGCCCCGAAGATTAACGAAAGAATGCTTTAAACTTACAATCAATCTTAGATCACTACCATAAGATTCATAATATACTGCAGCTGTTAGTTCCGTCTCACTCGCAAGTCACGCCCCTCCGCTCGGCGCGCGCTAACATGGCGGCAGTTGCCGACCAATAGCATTTCCCGCGCTTTGAAAATGTATCTTCTGTGCAGGTACATCGGTAAGCCATATCAGTTGGGTACTACTACTATACTAGTTTGTGAGTTACTAAACCGCAACATGAAACACTATTTAGGATGGTCAAGAGAACGAAATTGTTAAATAGTTTTAAGGATTCTGTATCCAAAGGGTGCCAAACGGGACCTTATAACTAAGCCTCCGCTGTCCGTCCGTCTGTCAGCGGGTTGTATCTCATGAACCGTAATGGTAAATAGTTGAAATTTTCACAGAATGTGTATTGCCACTATAGTAAAAAATGAAGATAAAATTAAATGGAATACACCTCATGCATTTCTTTACGGAACTCTTTTAGTGCGAGTCCGATACGCACTGCTTGGTTATGATTCCTGTCCATAGGACATGAGAACCAAAAAAGAAAATCCATCAATAGCGGCATTTAGCTTTATCACCACCCCAACTAAGAATATGGATGCACTTAAGCCTACACCTAATTTTTCCATATTTGAGTACTCTTACATACTGGACCATTCCAGGAGGTGCTTGACGACAGATCTTTTAAAGTTCAGTTCCAATAAACCAAAAACTAATAGAATAGAATTTAATTTATTTTACAACTAATAAAACATTACATAGAAATTAATCGTTGAATCGTTTTGTTTATCAATGGTATATTTTTTTATTGCTAACTGGAAATATGAAATAGATTCGCGTGATAGCTACTTCTATATGGGCTAGCTATGAGGTATTTGCTTCATTATTGGTAAAGATACAAGAGTCTGAATTTAAACCAATAACGGTCCGTAATTGGCCATAAAGCCAGCACCTACTGATGGTACATACTTTAGTGGAGGCGGCGATTTGTGCTGACTTGTCTATGGAGGTAAGTATGGAGCAGAGCGTGATGGTGATGAAGTCCCAGTGGTGCGGCGGCAGGTCCCAGCCGGCGCTGTCCACCGCCGCCCTCAGGAATTCCACTATGGCCGCGTTACTGACCACTTGCCGCCAGGGGGCCGCACTTATATCCCTGGGAAATTGGCGAATCGCAACAACGTTTTATATTTGTTTATACGGGCTAAACTCTAGAACTACCAGTCGGAGAGACGGGCCATCTGGCGCGGTTGGTTAAGATTCCACCTATCGCGCCGCAGGTCTTGGGTTCGATTCCCACAAAGGACATGCATTTGTGTGCATGAACATGTCTGTATGTCCCGAGTCTGGGTGTAAATATGTATATTAAGTATGTATTTACAAACGAAAAGTAGTATATGTATTATATCCGTTATCTGGTTTCCATAGTACAAGCTCTGCTTAATTTGGGATAAGATGACCGTGTGTGAGAAATGTCCCAGGATATTTATTTTTTCAAAAAAATCTTTTACTAATAGGAAGTTTATCCCCAAGTATTATAAACTACGTTTTCTCCCTGGAACGCATGTGAAACCGCGGGGGACAGACTAGTAAATAATAATGTGGCACTTTTAACACCTTATTTAACAACTTTTAGTATGGGAATTACTTTAGAACCGCGGAAAAATTAACCTAGTCGTTACACCAACTGTGATAATAACAAACCAAATATGAGAGCTACCTAAATGAGGAAAAAATGATCTCACCTCTCATACAGCATGGTATCATTGTGCCTGTAGTAGAGGTTGACAACGACATCGAGGTTGCATTCGTTCTGTCCGCGCGCGAGGTCGCCCACCAACTGGTCGTCGAGCACGCCAGAGTCGGATGCGTGCGATACGTATATACTGCGGAGCATTATCAGATACTTCGTCCTGTACGATGATTGCTCGTTTGGACACCATTTGACGTTCGCCTAGGGTCAAAAAAATTGAAGATACTTTACAATTCAGAGCGGCTCTACACAATGGAACAACGCCGTTGTGCACGACAACAGTTAGCATCAATGTATTTTTTTATACAACGAAGACTACGGCCCACCTGATGGTGAGACCATATACCATATGGATGCTTGCAACTCACGAGGCATCACTCACACGTTACCGACCCTTCCCCCCTTCCCGACGAGCTCTAGCGACCTTACTCACGCGCAGGAACACAACATACAGATATTTGGCTGCGGTATTCTGTAAGGTGGAGGTATTTTCCCAGCGGAGCTGCTCTTTGAGGGAATAAACGCTACGCTCTTAAAATTTGTGAAGTCAGCTTATGATTACACTGGGTGCAAATAGTAAAACAGAAATTTTCGATGTTCATTATTTAATCCCACAGAAAAGGCTCTCCTCCTAGAACGTGGCGAGAACTGCAGGGCAAGAGTATAGAACTAACCTGTAAACTATGAAAGAATCCATTTCCAGTCAAAATTTCTTGCAAATTAATTGTATCTAATGTTTCTTCCGTTTTCTCCAATTCACTCTCACTCGAATCTCCTTCACATTTAGTTTTCACTTCGTAATATTTCATGGCGTAAGACCAATAGTAGCCTTTTGTAGCGGCTAATTCTGATAATATAGCAGACATTTTACTCCGCATTTCGGGTAAAGTTTCCTTTATTATGTCTTCTAGTAAAGCGTCCAGCTTTTGTTTCGTTTTTTGAATGAAGTTGTAATGAGGCCACTGTAAAAGACAAATAGTGAATAATACTCCTGCTTTAAGAATACGAGTTCAGATGGCTATTTACACAAAACCATGCTGTAATGACTAATAGATTACTATATACTCCGGATTTAATATAGTACGTTTTTAATTCCGGCAAATTATATTCTAAAATGCGGGCCAAAGGTTATAAACACGGAAAAAGCTGAGGCCAAACTAAATATAAGGATATGATTTT
>OX596253.1:17053208-17110368 GCA_951394255.1 Polyploca ridens | reverse complement strand
TTAAGTTAATTTGAATATTGTATTCTTTTTATTAATAAATTAAGTTGAACTTATTGGTTTTTTTTGCATCCTTCGGCTGTAGCCTACGTAATTGGCGCAGTCGGTAGGATCTCGAGTCAGTGCGTGGCGCGAACTACAAGCGAAGATTTCCGTAATCTAGCCGAAGCAAGTCCCGCGTGGCTGACCGGCTTTCAGCCCATCGAGATCCTAGAACCTAGAGCTGCAGCCCGACGGTGTATCAAGATATCGATACCGCAGAGATACCAATAATGCGCATGTAAGTACTTTAGAATCTTTCTAGAGTTGCTTCCTTTTTCCTATAAGTCTTAAGTTAATTTTCCAAGATTTTCCACCCAAGGCAATCGAGGTCCCCTAGGCTAGAAAAAAATAATCGATTAGATTTACACGACGCAAACAGAAATATTAATTTAGGTAGTTGTAGTAATTTATTAGAATCAACTAACATGACTCAGAAAATGGATCAGATCTTAAAAGCACTCCGCCTGGTCCCGGAATTTGATGGAAACCCGCACGTGCTCACTAGATTCATAAGATTATGCGATCAATTTATTCGTGAATATTTAGAACCGGATCCAGATAACGAATTCATTAAACTTGCACTCATTAACGGTATATTAAATAAAGTAACTGGGAATGCCGCCCGGTTAATAAATTCGAATGGCATTCCGGAAAGCTGGGATGGTGTTAGAACCGCCCTTATCAATAATTTCGCGGATCAACGAGATGAGACCTCACTCTACAACGATCTCGCATTATTAACCCAAGGATCTTTGTCTCCGCAAGAATTTTACGATAGCTGTCAAAACCTTTTCAGCACTATCATGACGTATATCAGTTTACATGAAACGGTGGCAAGTACGATAGAGTCGAAAAGGGCACTTTATAAAAAGTTAAGCCTACAGGCATATTTGCGTGGCCTTAAAGACCCGTTAGGATCGCGTATTCGGTGCATGCGGCCTGATTCTATAGAAAAGGCGTTAGAATTTGTGCACGAAGAAACAAATACTGTATATATGCAGCAACGGAACGAGAACTCCGAGCGGAGATCGCAACCTCAGTCACAAATGAGCCAGGCCCCGAAATTTTCGTACGGTTCCATGCCACCAGTGGCATCTTCATCACGACCCTACGGATTTAATATGCCAGGGTTATTTAGAAATGTTCCCTTCCAACAGTTCCAGCGTCCCCTACAATCATGGAAACCAAATTTTAACCAGGTCCCTTTTAATAGAGGTCCCACGCGCACGCAGCAAATACTTGGTGCGCCGCCGCCTAACTATAGACCCCAGAGCAACGTCTTCAGACTTCCACCTAGGAATCCGCCATTTAAACCGAATAACTCGGTGCAACCAATGAGTGGCGTCAGCCATTATGTGACGAAAACTTTACCACCTAGTGGACATGATTGGACTAAGTCTGGAAACCCTCCACCAAGAAATTATTTTAAATCCAGAGAAATGAATTTCAATGAATGTTACGAGGATCAGTATGAACCATACTATTCCGATTATTACAATCATGACTGCTATGAATATCCCGAATATGTATTTGATAATGATGAACGTCAATGTCCCGATATGTATTATTCAGACCCACCTGAAGAATCTCATGATGATGTTTCTCCTAATGAACATGAGGATTTTCAGAAGGGTACGAAATCAGAAAAACCAAAATAGAACTTAACTTACAGACCCAAAGACAATTACCATACATACAGATTTTGAGCCCTCCTATCAAGCTATTAATTGACACAGGTGCCAACCAATCTTTTATTAGCCCTGAAACTGTAAAGAAATTCTATCCTTTCTTGCCATGGAATTATGATCCCTTTGAAGTGTCTAATGTTCATGCCACTACTCGTAATGATTATTCTATAACTTTACCTTGTTTTCAGGAATTTAATGAGAA
Organism: Polyploca ridens; assembly: GCA_951394255.1. Lineage (NCBI taxonomy): Eukaryota > Metazoa > Arthropoda > Insecta > Lepidoptera > Drepanidae > Polyploca > Polyploca ridens. Next base: position 17,108,439 of record OX596253.1, on the reverse strand, counting down.
TGATGACGTTACCTTTTTCATTTATAACTTTCATGATTATTTCGATGGATTGATTGGTTTGGATCTTTTAAATAAATGGGAATCGAATATAGATTTAAGAACTAAAATGCTTATAACACGTGAGGCATCTAATCCCATTATTATGTACGACTCGCGAAACTGTAATTTGTACGAAGATATAATTCCGGCACATTCATCAAAATTGATTAGAGTACCTATTAATATTCATGACGGCGATGCATTAATTCCCGAGCAATCTATATCGAACTGTATTGTAGGTGAATGCATAACTAATATCAGTAAAAATCGTGGTATTATTGAAATCTCGAATCTCACTCAGAATGACGTAATCTTTTCCATGGATCGCCCAGTTAGTGCGTCAATTTTTAATACTGAGTGCAAGCGCACTAAACAACTACCATCCTCTCGCGCAGATGACGTTTTATCTCGCTTACGTACCGATCACTTAAATATTGAGGAACGTACTAATCTTGAAACATTATGTGCCTCATACGCCGACGTATTTTATATCGAAGAGGAGGCTCTTACCTTTACTAACCGGATTAAACATCACATTCGTACAACTGATGAAGTACCAATCTATACGAAAAGTTATAGATATCCATTTATACATAGGCAGGAAGTTCGCGATCAAGTAACAAAGATGCTAGATCAAGATATAATTAGGCCTTCGGAATCTGCATGGAGTTCACCTATATGGGTGGTCCCTAAAAAAGCTGATGCATCAGGCAAAAAGAAGTGGCGTCTCGTAGTAGATTTTAGAAAACTCAACGAAAAAACCATAGATGACAAATATCCGATCCCCAACATAACTGACGTTTTGGACAAATTAGGTAATTGTCACTATTTCACTACGCTAGACCTAGCTAGTGGCTTTTACCAAGTAGAAATGAACCCTGACGATATATCGAAGACCGCATTCAATGTTGAACACGGTCACTTTGAATTTTTGAGAATGCCAATGGGACTCAAGAATTCCCCATCGACATTTCAAAGAGTAATGGACAATGTTCTTAGAGGCCTACAAAACGTTATATGCCTAGTCTATTTAGACGACATAATAGTCTTTAGCACCTCATTACAGGAACACATAGACAACCTAGAAAAAGTATTCAAAAGACTGAGAGAATCGAATTTTAAAATTCAATTACACAAGTCAGAGTTTTTAAAATTAGAGACAGCGTACTTAGGTCATATTATCAGTAAGAATGGTATTAAGCCTAACCCAGACAAGATTTCTGCGGTACAAAAATTTCCACTACCTAAAACACCTACGGAAATAAAACGTTTCCTAGGCCTATTAGGATACTATAGGAAGTTTATACCTGATTTTGCTCGTATTACAAAGCCTATGACACAATGTTTAAAGAAGGGTTCCAAAGTCACGTATAACGATTCTAACTACCTTAGTTGTTTTGAGAAATGTAAAACCTTACTAACAAACGATCCAATCCTACAATACCCTGATTTCACTAAAGAGTTTGTACTAACAACTGATGCTTCAAATTTAGCGATAGGCGCGGTGCTCTCTCAAGGGCCTATAGGCTCCGATAAACCGATTGCATATGCCTCACGAACTCTGAACACTAGTGAAATAAATTACAGTACAATCGAGAAAGAGCTTCTTGCTATAGTCTGGGCAACTAAATACTTTCGCCCATATTTATTCGGCCGTAAATTCAAGATAGTTACCGACCACAAACCCCTTCAGTGGATAATGAGTCTGAAAGAGCCAAGTTCAAGGTTAACTCGTTGGCGATTAAAGCTTAGTGAGTACAATTTCACAGTAATTTACAAACGCGGTAAATATAATGTTAACGCCGATGCTCTCTCCCGGATTGAAATTAATAATGAAGAAACAAGTTCGATGGCAGTCAATACATCTGAAAAAGCTCATTCAACTTCAGGATCATCCACACTTACAGCCCACTCTAGTGGCCACTCTGAAAAAGCACTCTCAAATTCAGGGTCTTCAACTCTTACAGTTCACTCTGATGCCGAGAACCCCATCTTAGAAGTCCCCATATCAGATGAACCTTTAAATAAATTTAACAAACAGATAAGCTTTACAATAGTAAGTAATATAAAGAAACGTGCAACGGTTACCAAGCCATTTGAAACCCATACGCGTACATCCATTCAATTATCAGAGTCAAATCTCGAGGAAGACGTTATTAATGCAATAAAAGAATACGTCAACCCCAAAGTAAAAACAGGCATAGTAATCCATCCACAAACAGCCATGTACAGAATTATCCCCATTATTCAAGATAAATTTAAAAGTTCTGCAATGAATTTAATCCTTACTAAAACTGAAGTAGAGAATGTTAAAGATTATTTGCGTCAACAGGAAATTATACAAAGATATCACGAGGGTAAAACCAATCACCGTGGCATAAACGAATGTTACTTGGCTCTGTCAAGAAGGTATTATTGGCCGAAGATGAAGGAGCATATTGCAAAGTATATAAATGCTTGTAATATATGTGGCCAGGCTAAATATGATCGCAACCCTGTGAGACAGAAATTTTGTATAGTACCACCTCCGACGAAACCCTTTGAGATATTACACCTAGACTTATTCACTGCTCAAAACGAAAAATATCTTACCTTAGTAGATGCCTTTTCTAAGTATGCTCAAGCATACTATCTCCGAGATGGTACAGCGGTCAGTGTAGTCCAAGCCCTTCTAAAATTTTGCACTCACCATGGTGTCCCATTGACAATAGTGACAGACCAAGGTCCCGAGTTTACCAACCAACTCTTTGCCGAATTTGTGAAACTGCATAAAATCCAACACCATAAAATACTTGCTCATAGCCCTAATGATAATGGAATGATAGAACGTTTTCATTCCACCATCCTTGAACATTTAAGAATATTAAAATTAGAACAGAAAAGTGAATCAGTCGTAAATCTTATGCCATACGCAGTTCTTGCCTATAATAGTTCCATTCACAGTTTTACGAAGTGTAGACCTCTAGAAATTATAACTGGTCATTTTGACCCACGAGATCCAATAGATATCGATCTATCGGAACACCTACTTCAACAATATACACAGGAACATAAGAAGATGGTTGCTAAAGCGTACGCTATAATAAACGAGTCCTCTTTACATGACCGTACAGTACTTACCGAAAATAGGAATAAAGATCGTGAACCTGAAATAGATTACAACCCTGACCAATCAATCTATGTACGTAATCCTATGGCAAGTCGACAAAAATTAGCTCCTCGTTACACACATGATACAGTTTTAGCAGATCTCCCCATACATATATACACGAAAAAGAAACGCGGACCCATAGCTAAATCACGCCTGAAAAGAACACCAAAATCTTCATTGTTACAGGATACTCCTGCCGATATTGTTCTACCTGGTACGAGCGCAGGACGTAACAATTGAAACATTAGAAGATGGACCCGGTTTGCTTCCTTTTAAATTAGGCCCTACCAAAGTTATATCCCATTATCATTCTTTTCTTCAAACAATTGAACTTGACGAAATTTACAATAAAATTGAAATTGTAATATCTCAGTTAAATGAACTTAGGCCTCAACTTAATAATAAAACTCTATCATTGTATGAGCCACATATTGAATATTTGTCTGATAAGATTGAAAAGGTTTCGGAACAATTGCGTTCTTTTGAACCCAATCGTGTTAAGCGAGGACTCATCAACGGAATCGGTTCAGTCATTAAAAGCATTTCAGGAAATTTAGATTATACAGATGCTATTAAATATAATAATGCCATTAGAATTCTTCAGAATAACGAACATAAATTAGAATCTGAAATTAATAATCATATAAGTCTTACTAAAGATTGGACATTACATCACTCTAAAATTTTGGATAGCATAGTAGAGAATCAGAATAAAATAGTTTCAGTTTTAAAGGTTATTATGAATAATGATAGTACTAAGGAAACGGATTTAATTAAATATGCACATTTAGCTCAGCATTTTATAATATTAAGCGATAATATAGAATCTTTATCGGAAGAGTTATATAAGTTAGAAAATAATTTAGCTTTTATTCGTGCATCGAGCACATCTCATTCTATTCTTAGCTTAAGCTCACTTAGTAATATGATAAAGACGTTGAGAACTTTATACTCAAACCAAAAAGTTCTTGAAATAGACCTTAGGAATTATTATGATATAATTAAGTTGGGATATTATTTTATCAATAGACAGATAGTGATAGTTTTCAAAGTACCGATTGTCTCTCCTGAAATCTTCAACCTCTACAAATTATCCATTGTTCCTAATAAATACCATAAAGTCCTCATTCCAAATTCACCCTATATAGCAATTCATGGAAATGTTTCTATGTACATAGAGACAGAATGTCCGAAGATCAATCTGTGGTATCTCTGCGAAACAAAACCCAACTACAAAATTGGAATTCAACCTAACTGCGTTCCACAGTTAATCAATCAGCAGCAATTAGATTCATCATGTAAACTTAGTTCTATTATACTGACGAAAGAAGCTTTAGAACAACTGGATGATATACATTATATAATGTGTTTCCCAAATTTAACCAAAGTCCAAACTTCATGTGGTCAAGATCAATACAGAACTCTTCAAGGAAGCTATTTGGCCGTAATCCCGCATAACTGTTTACTGAGAACTTCAGAATTTACTATAATTAATACTGACAATCGTATTAAGGGACAGGTACTGAAGATAATTGGATTATCACAGATGAATAGTTATTCAAGCTCAAACGAAGAACTAAGTACCATTCAACTCAATTCTATAAATTTAGAGAGCCTGCATGATAGCAACACTAAAATATCAATGCAGACACCAGTAAAACTAGATCAAGTCACAGACCAGACTATGTATCACACTACTATACCCATGTACTTCATACTATCAAGTACATTGGTTATAATCATGATCATTGCGGCCCGCCGTTACAACTTATTCAACTGTAAGAAAAACGAATCTCCGACACTGAAACCTGAACATCAAGAACAACCACAAATGGTAAAACCTGAAAATATAGAATTGAATCCAGCAACATTTCTACTGAACGTTAAAAAATAGTTGCTGTTCTACGGGGGGAGGTGTTACGTTACGGTGTGACGGAGGAATCGATGACAAACCGAAACTCACTACGGTACAATTTCGCAATACCTACAGCACTTGCAATGATGAATCGCGATGATGAAAGAACCAAATCGCCGATGCAGCGATACGTCACCACGGTGGACACCGCGCCGACGATCCGCTCCCAAGATCACTTCTGGTACATACATCGACCATTAGACACCTAATTAAGTTAATTTGAATATTGTATTCTTTTTATTAATAAATTAAGTTGAACTTATTGGTTTTTTTTGCATCCTTCGGCTGTAGCCTACGTAATTAGCGCCGTGACACATGTACACTAGTGTTGTTGTTGTTGTTGTTGTTGGTACGTACAGTGAGCGAGTGCAGCGCGTGCGCGTGTGCCGGCGCGTGGTCGTCGTACTGCGCCTGCAGCCACGCCGGCACCAGCGCCGTGACACATGTACACTAGTGTTGTTGTTGTTGTTGTTGTTGTTGGTACGTACAGTGAGCGAGTGCAGCGCGTGCGCGTGTGCCGGCGCGTGGTCGTCGTACTGCGCCTGCAGCCACGCCGGCACCAGCGCCGTGACACATGTACACTAGTGTTGTTGTTGTTGTTGTTGTTGGTACGTACAGTGAGCGAGTGCAGCGCGTGCGCGTGTGCCGGCGCGTGGTCGTCGTACTGCGCCTGCAGCCACGCCGGCACCAGCGCCGTGACACATGTACACTAGTGTTGTTGTTGTTGTTGTTGTTGGTACGTACAGTGAGCGAGTGCAGCGCGTGCGCGTGTGCCGGCGCGTGGTCGTCGTACTGCGCCTGCAGCCACGCCGGCACCAGCGCCGTGACACATGTACACTAGTGTTGTTGTTGTTGTTGTTGTTGGTACGTACAGTGAGCGAGTGCAGCGCGTGCGCGTGTGCCGGCGCGTGGTCGTCGTACTGCGCCTGCAGCCACGCCGGCACCAGCGCCGTGACACATGTACACTAGTGTTGTTGTTGTTGTTGTTGTTGGTACGTACAGTGAGCGAGTGCAGCGCGTGCGCGTGTGCCGGCGCGTGGTCGTCGTACTGCGCCTGCAGCCACGCCGGCACCAGCGCGCGCAGCTGAGGCGCCGCGCGACGTCCGCACGCTTTCATAATTGCACCGTGACACATCTACACACACCACACTATATTACACACTTTTTAAGTATTCATCAACATCACACAAAGGTTAATGTGCTATGTACACTCACCGGCATGGAATTTGGTCCAAAATTTAAATTTCAAATAAAATAGGTGTGTTGTTAGAACACCACTGTATTTGATATCAGTTTAACAATAGAAAAGTCAGCATTTCGAAACTTCAATTGATTTGACTGTGCCATTTCTCGTAGACGCCAAAAACGTTAATTAGTATGGACAGTGCAAAGAGTTTGAAGATTTTAGCATACATTTTGGGTGCAATTTTGTTTTTTTTTTAAAAATGGCGGCTATAAAAACTATATACATCGACTGGGGACACTTATACAAACAAAAAATTACGAGGGTGTCTATGTCCTAAAACTTCACGTTACAGAGTTATTTGCAAAAGAGGATCAATTTTTGACAACTTCAATAACCATGAAAACTTACCCCCTTACTCATAAAATGTTATTTAACTAATAAGCTGATTAAGTGGTCACCTAAATAACGTCAAATTGTTTTACAATGACAGCAAGGTGACATTATTTATTTGACTATTTATTCAGTAGATTTAGTTAAATAGCGTTTATGAGTAAGGCCATTACTGTTTAAATATTTGTAGGCATTGTATAGTAATAGCTATATTATCTTATTAGGTGACTCTTTTAGCTTTGAAAGGATATCAAATGCAGTGCAATATTGATAGTGTTATAGTAAATATAACAAACAGTAGGTTAAGTGACGAAGCAATATTATCTAGTAACTCTAATAATATTGTGATTAATTCTTTAAACATATAGTTTCGACAAGCAGACAGAAGCCTAGACAAAGTATTGTTTTATTGCATCAGAACATAAATCGCTTCTCTGGCAAAATATATGATATTGAACTTTTATTGGATAAAACCCAGGTTGATATTTTATGCTTTACTGAAACCTGGTTAAAACCTGATATGATGCTCTTTAATATTAACAATTTCACCGTCGCCAGTGCGTTCAACAGAGTGTCTGCTAATGGTGGTGGATCTATTATTTTATTAAACAGCAACATACAATTCAAAAATCGTACAGATATATGTAGTCATTCTGTGGAGCGCGTCTGTGAGGTGGCATGTGCAGAGATTGAAAGCTCCATCATCGTATGTGTATATAGACCTCCGGCTTCTGATTTTTCTTTGTTTTATTCTATAATAGAAGAGGTTCTTAGTAAACTTTTCAAATCCAAAAAGTCTATAGTAGTTTGTGGTGACTTCAATATTGATATTCTTGTTACTTCATCAGATTTTATTTCTTTATTCAAATCATTTAATATGGATCTTTTGTTTTGTGAACCGACACGGGTAACAGCCACATCTTCAACATGCATTGACAACATTATTACAAATGGGAGTACTTTGGATAAGTTCTTAATTCCTGGTGTTCGCTCGGATCATTTGGTTCAAGTTGTTAGATTGCCCTCTCAAAGCCAAATATTATATGAAGTAAGTAGGGAATTTAGACCAACCACAAAGTACAAGTTAGAGAAATTTAATAATCATTTGGAATTGAGTCTTGCTAATACCTATTTCGAATCTGATGATCCTAATCATAACTATGAAACATTGTTTACTGAGATTTGTAAAGGATTTAATAAATATTGCCCGATTAAATCTATTAAGGTAACTGATAAACTAAAATTCTGTGACTGGGCCACTAAAGGAATAAGATTGAGTAGAGAAAACATGTATGAACTCTATCGTAAAAAATCAAACACAACTAACGAAGAGTTTCATACATATGTTAGGAATTATTCAAAAATATTTAAATTAGTTTGTAATAGAGCAAAAGCCATTTTCATTGCCAAAAAAGTTAGTTATTCGACTAATAAAATTAAAACTGTGTGGAAAATTATAAACACGGAGACTGGTAAAAATAAAAAGGGAGAAGACACAATTAACCTTAAAATTAATGATAAGCTTATCTCCGATAAATTTGAAGTAGCGAGTGCTTTCGAATCTTTTTTTTTCAACAATACCTACTGAAGCTACTAAGTATCTTGCATCTTCACCTAAGAAAGCCGAGTGTCTCCTTAAAGACAATTTCCCAAAACATATTCCCGCGAATCACTATGAAGTCGATTCAAGGAATTTAAAATTTTAACGTTACCGTCACAGTACATTTATGAAAATATTATGTTTGTCCGTAAAAACTTAAATTTATTTGAAATTAATAGTAGCCGCCATAACTTCAATACAAGAAATAAAGATAAAATTGTGACACCTAGATTCAGGTTATCTAGAGCTAATAAGTCTTTTCTCGGAAATTGCGTTCGATTCTATAACAAAATCCACCTCGAAGTAACTAAAATGTCTTATGATAAATTCAAAGATTTCATAAAGCAGAGGTTAATTGACAAAGCCTATTATAAGGTGGCTCATTACGTGGATGACAAGAATATATGGTTGTAGTAGCTTCTCTCTGCACTTGCATCCCCCTGGCTAAGTGACAATTGTACGAATAAGCATAAAATAATAATGTATAATATATTGTATAAGTATTTGGGAAAAAAGCTGTAATATTAAATTAAAAGATCTTCCACAAAAAAAAACCTTGCTGAGTTTCTTGCCGGAGTCTTCTCAGTTTAAGTGTATTCCGAACCGGTGGTAAATTCAACTGTATGTACATAACGTTCATAAGTGCCTTACTAAGGCCTAAACTGAATAAATGACTTTTTGATTTTGATTTTTTGAGTGCAAAAAGCTAAGTACAGAAAATCTTTAAGCTTGAGCTTGGGCCAAATTCAATACTGTTGAGTTATAGTTTATATTATACAGGTGTTCCAAGAAAAAGAGTGGGTAGCTCATAGTCACATATTTATATCACCCCCATGTATGTTCAGTGATTTTTTGTAGTTTTGGAGTTATGACTATTTTTCATGCTTTTTTATCAAAATCTGGCATTGATGTTTTTGATCATAATAAGATTAATAGTTGAAATACATGTGAGTTTTTTTACTTGTTCAAATACAAGCTTATCCTCACAAAAAAAAACTTATATCCACCATGGGCACTTTGAATTTCAATTCTCAGTGTTTCACTATATTGCCTACATTTGCATATCATTCTGGTTCGAAATTGACTTACTTACCTGAGTAAATTCCCTGACTTTACGGTCTGTGTCAGCTGTTAGTATTTTGTAAAAATGCACCCAACTAGGCAGCGCTGCTACTACATCATCTTCTTTACTATTGCTTACAAGATCAGTTAGTTCTTGTAAAGCCTGAAATAGAAAATGTTAATCACATAAAGTATAATCAGAAATATCGAGATAGTTACAGTAAACTTAAAAAATACAGCAAATAACCTTCTTCTGGGTCAGTCGGGTATTATTATTATTATTTTTAATTTTTAATGTCTTGAATTATGATTATTATTTTGTATTTTCATACTGTAATATTTGCATGCCATCGTGGCAAAACATGAAGGTCCTTATATAATATTAATAATTTAACATCTGTACTAACCATGTTTCTGGCAAATAAATGATCTTTATCTTTATCTTTAATAATACCTTGGATTTAGTGATAGGATCCTTTTTATTTAACTTTTTTAAGCACATTTGGATTTCAGGATTGAGCCCCTGGTCCATGCTAGCGACAACCAGGGTCGGGAACAAGGCAGGTAGGACCTTGCCTCCCCCAATGTTGACCAGGTTTGTGTCCAGTTTGACATTGCTGAGGAGCTCCGCACTGCGACCACTGCTTGATGGCTGAAAACAGTATTCAGTACACAATTAAGTACAGTGAACTAACTATGACTATATAAATGGTTAGGATGATAAATGTAAACAATAAGTTGTGGTGAACTGTACAGAGCAAAAATTTGAGACAGGTCAGTAAGGACAAGCTATCTTAAGGGTTGAAGCCACATGAATTTGTTCCCGGAGACTATCCTTTACTAATTGAGTTACTGCTATTGGAATTTATAGATTTTGAAAAGCAAATACTTTTCAGATTCATTTTCCTAACAAAATGTATGATTTTCTTTGATGTAAAATGTTCATCTTGTAAATTCATAAGAAACTTCACTGGTAATATACATACATCATATTATGCAACAAGACAAGAATAGTGAGATATTGAGTGAAGCGCTACAATAAGTTGTAAAACAAGGATAAGCTAACTACTTCTTGGTGCTAGGTGCCAAATTAATTATGAAACAAAAATGAATGCGCAGTCTAAATTGCAGTAATTAAATTTATATCCTGACGAACTGATAGGTTCAGTATACTTTAGATTTAACACATTACCTAGCTATTATTCTGCACCTAAGCCTTTTCATGCTACTAGGAACAACTAGGTATTCGTTTTAATTCTTGTTTAACCTCGAATTGAATATGAAATTAAAAATACACAATTGGTGCCTAATTAATAAATAATTATAGAGAAGTTAAGAACTACACTAAAATTTATATCAGATAAATGCATGTACACGTCTCAATAGAAGAAACGTAAACAATTATGTTGTAACTTACCCTAACATTATTTTTTGTCCTCTGACTTTGCTTCGTTTTCCCACCCATTTTAAAATGGATGGTTTATACTAAGCACATGTATTATACGTCGTATTTAATTTACAACCAAACCTGCTGGAAAACTCAAAAGCCAAATCACTTTTTTATTCCTTGAGTTGAGTATTGCTGCTGAATACTGACTGATTGACTGACCAGTGTTGCCAGTAGTGATTGGAGATTTAGAACGCACTGGGATGTCTGAAAAGGTTCAAAATTCGCGGTGAAGGAACGCAAATTAAAAAAGACGTGTGGCACTCGGAGACTGCCGCGGTAAAGCTATTGCATAGATGTTTTTATCAACTTATGCAATTATAATTATTTATTTATTTTATTTATGCAGTATTTTTTCCTTTGTTTTTTTTCTTTGATATTAGTTCAAGTTACACTTTTTGAGCGTGGTGACCGATAAGAAAACATTTTTTTTCTTTTATTAAATAAATGAGAAGTTAATATATGCAATAGACAACCAATGCCCCCTAGAGGCGAGTTGCTGAACTAAAGAGACAAGCGTGATATTTCAAAAAGTCATTAAAAGTTCTGCTATTCATCGATAGATGGCAAAACTAAAAAGTATCACCGCTGTGCCGGTCGGAGTGGGGTGTGTTAGGTTTTTTCGTTACGGAATTTCTGGATTCGGTCTCCACGCTCAAGGCCAGCGATAGAAGCAATGCAATAGCTTAAAATAAGTTGTAGTAAGTTAAATGAATAGCGAATAAACTTAACTAAGGTACAACAATACATACAATTGATATAAGGAAACGCTAGATCCTAGCGTAACCAAACGTCAATCTCATACATTTTGTAGCGTTTCTATTCGCGCAAACGCAACGAAAAGTACTTTGTCTAGGGGTACCGGACGGGAAATAAACCACGCTGACGCTCGCCCGCTCCGCAACAAATTATAGTATAAAATATTTTTTTGTTTGATCCACACACTCTGGTTAAATGAAATGAAATGAAATGAAATAATTTATTCATTCAAATAGGCCTTCACAGGCACTTATGAATAGTCAAACTCTAATACTCTAATGCACTAATGCACGGTTCGGAAGGTTGATTTTGCTGAGAAGAGCCGGCAATAAACTCAGCAATTACTCTTTTCAAAAACAAACTTAAATTTATTAAATCAGATGTTTCCTGCGAGAGCGAGCGCTACAACCACGCATTTTTATCATTTAAATATTCTTTAATATTGTAGTAAGCCTTCTGTACTAAAGCGGCCTTTATACGTTTCTTAAACTTTAGTGACGGTAAATTTTAAATTTCATTAGGGATCTTATTATAAAATTGTACACTCAGTCCTAAAAATGAACCTTGCACTTTTTGGAGTCTATAAGAAGAGGTCAAAAGTTTATGCTTATTTCTAGTATTAAAAGAGTGCACGTCACTTTTTTTTACAAAAAGATTAATATTCTGATGTACAAATAATATGTTTGCATAAATATACTGCGATGTTACTGTAAGGATACCTATATTTTTAAACTTATCTCTGAGGGAAGCTCGAGAACTCATATTATAAATAGCTCGCACTGCTTTTTTTTGCAAAATAAAAATGGTTTCTATATCAGCAGCTTTACCCCAAAGTAAAATGCCATAGGACATAACACTATGAAAATAACTAAAATAAACTAATCGAGCTGTGTCTACGTCTGTTAGCTGTCTAATTTTTCTAACTGCATAAGCAGCTGAACTGAGCTTTCCCGAAAGACATGCTATTTGGCTGCCCCATTGAAGTTTCGAGTTAGAGGTTAGGCAAAGAAAAATTTCATACAGCCTAGTCACTTCAGTACACAGGCTTAAAACTTTTCTATGCCAGCTGGTAATGGCATCGCTACTGATAAAGCAGTACTAGTTATACAAAAAGGAACGAAAAGAACGGGCGAAAGATGGGAAAGAAAAGGGAACGTATGACCGCAAAATAGAACGCAAAATGTTCCAAAAGGAACGATCTGGCAACGCTGTGATTGACTGGATTGCTTGCTGGCTGAGTCCAGTGCTGCCAACTCTAACCGAAAAGAACCTGCCAGTTCATTGAAAAAGTGCTAGTTAGCGCTATGTATATATAATACTTCATTTATTTTCATTTATTTATCGTTTAATATAAACATATTATACCATAAATAAATGAAAAAAAAAAAACAGTGTTGCTGGGAAAAACCCTATATTCAACGCCAAATTCAAACTGAAACTTAACAACCAATAAATTACTAATGTATACATTGAAATACAAAAAAAGTGTGAGCAATTTTTGTAATAAACTCTAATATTTGAATGGAAAAGCGTGGGGCGCTTTTCCTTGAAATATCGTAAATAAGGTGAAAAATAAATTGAAAAATACTATTCAGTGTATAAGGCATCAAAAAATACACCGAAGCGTCATATAAGTTGTACATTTTAAGCTTTTAATGATATTTTTATTACCAGTTAAACCAATAAGAGTAGGTCAGTTTATGGCCTCCTATAGTATATTACAAACCTCTCAAATTTATAATATCGTTTTTGACATTTAATTAAAAGTTCTTCTTCTTCTTCTTTTTAAGTTTGGCAACCAAGCCCAAATTAGGGCTCATTTCTGCCAGTGTCGAGTTATATTATAGTTTCCAGTCACAATAAATCCCTTTCACATAAAGTCCTCAGTCAGTCACCGTCCATAAAAGTCATGTTTTACTACAATGGTGGTCATTGTACTAAAACTCTTCACGGACTTTTTGAGACAACTTGAAAAATCACGATTCACATAATTCATTTAATTTCACTTCACAGGTGCACATGGATGATCTTTATTAGGTAAAATACCACCGAAAATACATAATAAAACTCAAAATACACGAATTTATGAAAATATAAACGAAAATGCTACGTCACTCTGCAAGTTCCCGCCAAAAAGTCCTAATTAAAAGTTGCTGATTTGAACTATCGTCAAATACCCTATTACAAATGAAAAGCGCCCCACGTTTTTTCATTCAAATATTAGACTTAATTACAAAAATTGCTTACACTAAGGCACTTACGGGATACAGAGAATATAGGTTCATTTTTTTAAATTACCTATTGTGGTTTTGGCTATTTATCAATTATTGTACACTTTTTAGTGCAGGGCTTTTAAAGCGTGTTTTTTTACTGAAATTTTTGTAATTACTCTGTTACGTGACGTTTTAGGACGCAGACACCTTCGTAATTTTTTGATCGTGTGAGTGTCCCCAATCAATGTATATAGATTGCATCGTGAGTCGCCATTTTAAAAAAAAAAACTATATTGCGCCCAATGAGTATGCCAGACTCCGAACAAAAATCTTCGAACTTCGAAGATCTTCTTTTGTATTGTGAAAAAAGGTTGCGAGCGCTAACGCGTTATGGTGGCAGCCCTGTCTGAGTCTGGCGACCACTGTTGTCTGTTGGTTGCCACTTGAGTCAAAATATGCTGTTTCTTTTTCTATAACGTAACATTTTTGCAGCAAAAGTTAAATTTTGTCTTGAAAATCAAAAAAAGGTTACTTTAAGTATTGTAGTACATTAACAATTAGAAAATAGCTTATGATTATAGATATAGATACGTAGAATACTTATTATATCCATGATAATAAAGGATGTCTCGTACACAAAACAAACACACAAATTGTAAAAAATACTGAAAAGTTAAGAATTCGTAAATCACGAGTTACGAATTAAATTGCCTTAAAAGATGACCCTGGAACATAGGTACAATATAATTCTCTAAGGTCATAAGTTACGAAAAATGTAACAAATGCTGTCGTCTGGCACCACTGCCACCACGGCATCACAAGAGACTTTTTTTTTTTTTAAACCTTGACTTTTTGGCGGGAACTTGCAGAGTGATGTTGCATTTTCGTTTTTATTTTCATAAATTCGTGTATTTTGAGTTTTATTGTGTATTTTCGGTGGTGTTTTACCCAATAAAGATCATCCATGTGCACCAGTGAAGTGAAATGAAATGAAATATGTGTATCGTAACTTCTCAAGTTGTCTCAAAAAGTCTGTGAAGAGTTTTAATACAATGACCACCATTGTAGTAAAACATGACTTTTATGGACGGTGACTGACTGTGGACCATATGTGAAAGTGATTTATCGTGACGGGAAACTATAATATAACTCGACACTGGCAGAAATGAGCCCTAATTTGGGCTTGGTTGCCAAACTTAAAAATAAGAAGAAGAAGAGACTTTTTGGCGGGAACTTGCAGAGTGACGTAGCATTTTCATTTTTATTTTCATAAATTCGTGTATTTTGAGTTTTATTGCTTATTATCGGTGGTATTTTATTCAATAAAGATCAATATATGTGCACCAGTGAAGTGAAATGAAATGAATATGTGTATCGTGACTTAAAAAGTTGTCTCAAAAAGTCCGTGAAAGGTTTTAGTACAATGACCACCATTTTACTAAAACATGACTGGACGGTGACTGACAATGCGGACTATGTGAAAGTTAATGCGCGGACTATATGAAAGTGATTATTATAAATAAAATGTATGCGACTGAAGGACTTAGTATATGGATACTAAGTCCTTCAGTCGCATACATTTTACCATTTGACCATGGGGTCATGAACATATTTAACAACAAGGCATCACAAGAGACTTTGGCTGGAACTTGCAGAGTGACGTTGTGTTATCATTTTTATTTTCAAATTATTTTTTCAATTATTTTTAAATCGTAGTATCGGTGCGAAACTGAGAATCATCATCCCTTTCTAGTAAATACCGAGAAATCCAATTCTGCAATTGTATGTCGGTCGATTTGTAATCAGATTTTTTCGTCTGTATCTATGCTTAGGTATATCTTTTTTATTGTTAATTATTTGGGAAAAAAAAAGCCAAACATAGTTAAATTGTCTAAAAAATATTTAAAAAATGTAACCTTGCTGAGTTTTTTGCCGGATTCTTCTCAGTTGAAAGCCGAGTTCCGAACCGGTAGTAACTTCAGTAAATGTGACCTTCACAAGTGCCCTTCTGGGGCCTAAATTGAATAAATGGCTTTGACTTTGATTTAGATTGAAAATCTCTTAATCGGAAGAAATATGACGAAATAGAACATGGTTCCATTTCCAATAAAACACTGTTTCTGTTTGCAATAACTGACGTAAAAAAGTTATCAGTAAACCGCTATTTTGAACCGGTTTCAATTCGAAAATGATTGAAACTTATTGCAACAAAGTTACATAATCGCCCACTGGTAAGTTTATTTTTTATTTATACCACTAAGGTGGCCAACAAGCATACGGCCCGCCTGATGGTAAGCGGTTACCGTAGCCTATGGACGCTTGCAACACCAGGGGTATCACTCGCGCGCTCCTAATGGAGTACACTCCATTGGGAAAATCACGGCGGGAAGCTCCGTCTGAGCGTCCGCGGAAGAAAACTTTAGAGCCCGCACAATTCGAAACAATTCAATTTATACCACTAAGCTGACAAACAAGCATACGCCCCACCTGATGGTAAGCGGTTACCGTAGCCTATGGACGCTTGCATCACCAGGGGTATCACTCGTGCTATGCCGAGCAGAAATATTGAACAAAAATTAAATGACCAATAATAATTTAAATAGGTAAAATTAAAATAAACAAATTTTTTTTTTTGAAGAACCCCATGCTTGGGAAAACCACGGCGGGGAGCTCATTCCACAGTCCGAGCGTCGGCGGGAGGAAGCTCCTTTGAAACCGCACAGTAGCTACAAGTGTTATTGCACTGATTATAGGAAAAGTGCATCTAAATGTTTAGTGTGTCCTTTTCTTAGCCAATCAGAGTGAATTGTCGGTGGTCGGGAATTGCCGGAATAATTGTTCGATTGCTGTGGGTTAATTGTTCGATAGTGCAAATATTGTGGGACTGGTTGGTACGCTCAGCTAGCACTGTTCGCCGTTCGTACTTTATTAAGTTTATTGTAAGGGGCACACAAATAAAATGTTAAGAGGTGCATTGAAATGTCAATATATATATTTTTAATATTCATAAATTCAATATACATTATAATATCAAGTAAAATGAATTACTATAATTTATATAGGCAATATTTTAACACATGTTAATTCTATGGGTAAGTTTAACAATCTAGAGTACTTATGTTAACAAATGTTCAGCAACCTGTCGAAACATCCACAATCATTGCAGGATACAACAAAGACAAATATGGCAATAGGAATTCACATTGGCTTAATGTTACATATACCTACAACTATTTAATTTAGTCACAAAAGGAAGAAAATACTTTTCTGCAATATTATTAATGCACAAGTAACCAAACCAATATAGTACATAATGCCATTCAATGTAAAAAATAAAATCTCATATAAAAATTTAGTCGAAGCCTTAAAATTATCATTTGGCACATAATTAAAACTAACTTAACATTAAATGATGGGATATTTATGTACAATTGTCCCCATCATATAGACGTAAGTAATCTTTGGTTTATCTAGCCCACCGGCGATCATTTGGAAATCACCCAGGTATAATACAAATTATAATAAAATATGAAATAGTTCAAACAGGATCGCTTAATTCGATTATAACTATATTTATAGATAGGTAATTTATACTTAGTTTAGTATAATCATAAAATTTTCACGTACTTTTAATGTCTCGCCAGAATACTGTTTTATAAGATTGAATGAACGTTGAAGACGGTTGAGATTACATACATTTATTAGTTACTGTAAATTTTTCAAAGTGTTTGAAATACTGCGATGATGGAGTCCTAACGATAATTGCTACATGACAAAGTATATACTATACTGCTTGCAATGCAATAATTTATGTAATTCGTTGCTTAGAAACCTTTCAAAATTAATTTTATCTACTTACATTGTAAAAATATGGAAATAATCATTAGGTATCTCTTAAAATGTATTTTTGCTTAGGAACTTTCTGTTCTAACATACTGTTGTGATGAAACTTATCATTATGATGAATATTTCTGAATGAAACTTACATTTTTGACATCCCTACGATGAACATGAATGAGTTAGATGCATTCTTAAATTAACACAGTGGAATACGAGCAAAAATTAAGTACATTCAATATGAACTTAATGTCTGTGATTGGCGTAAACAAATCGATTTGCTTTGTGTCTGTGAATACAAAAATATAAATTTGGATACCTACCTATAATGAGTGATTACGAGAGTAGTAATAAACTCTTGCTATTGGAATTTTAAATCCAATACATTATAATTTTCAAATATAATAATATTTTCAATAAAATTTTCTTATAGAACCTATTGCGTTCAGTAAACGGATGTTCATTATTGTCACCATGTTCATTGTGTCGAGTCTGCCGCAAGGCTCTGCGGCTCATTAGGTACACTCTACGTACTGTTACTGAATATAAAGCGATCATAATTATTTACACATATAATGGTATATTTACACTTATTTATTATGTACAACTTAATACATATTTCTAATCTTTGGACTAATCGAAAGAGTTTTTTAAACACAGCAGAGATCCCATAGGAGTATTATGGAATGCTTTAAACTTAATTTAGATTGAATCTATCTAAACACTTAATACTAGAATACGAGAAGTTAAGTGTTACTCAATGTTAATGTTCAATTTACAACAGACAATAAAAGTTTCAGAAGATGGAACTATAGTTATTTATGTATCACCTATTCAAAAAGATGTAGGTAGCTTAACAAAAATAGAGTTTGCACTAAATTGTACCAATTGAAACTATGAAGTATTTTGTATACAAATGTCTTCCATTAAACGAAAAAGATATTTATTTGTTGAATGATGTTTAATTACGTATGTATGATTGCAAGTAAGGGACTTATTATGGATATTTATAAATAACACTACGATATTGTCATCACAATAGACACTGTGGTCTTGTATACCTATGAAATCCATCTAGTAAGTTGCATTGGCTGTTGCTTATGCACCTTTAAAGGATTATGATTTTATACACGTATTTTAAATATTAAAATAATCTTAATCGACGCGTGACCGTTACATTACAAAATAATAAAACAACATTCACTGTCGTGGAGTATTATGCTACAGGTACTGGCCTTTGGGATATAGCACAAAATAAAACTATACAATTAAAACAAAATAAAATTATAAAATTTTTGGCTTCCTTCATGGCACTTTTTTGGTATATTTGGCACTACACAATAAGTATAAATAGAGAATTCAAATTATCTTCTTATAGTATAAAAATATGACGTTGAGCAATGACCTTAATTAAGTTCGAAACGAAAATACCGGGCGATGAATACTTTATTATCATGAGTATTATTACTATTATTATGCTGTTGAATCGTTTTTGTTTGTTCAATAACAACACTCTACGAGGTAAGAACCTAACTGGTATTATTATAAGATTGAGCCTAATACCACAATTCATTGCAGTGCACCTCTTTATCGGTCGACAAATAATCAAAAGTTCGTTTCTTAGCACGACCGACGGTCAGTCCTTTATCTCGGAAACTAAAAGAGCTATGTCGGTATGTCTCTTCTTATGTAAATAATGAGAACGAATGAAGAACTAGACCGAGGAATCAGGTATTGAAATAACCGATAAAGTTTCCGTTCTAGTCCCTGTAAGGCTTGCATATAGCAAACCTGTGGTTCATATGCTGACTATAGGAACCGGAGTGGGAGAACTTCTTGAAGCACTTGCAGCACTGGAAGGGTTTTTCGCCGGTATGGAGTCGTTTGTGCTCCGTCAAGTGATGTTTGTGCTTGAACGCCTTCGGACACTCTAAGCACTTGTACGGACGTTGGCCTGTGGACATAAAGGTCTAAATTAGTTTTTGTCTTGTTAATATTCCTATATAGTTGTTAAAATATATGCCTTGCTGAGTTTCTTGTCGGAGTCTTCTCAGTTTAAGTGTCTTTCGAACCGGTGGTAAATTCAACTGTATTTATTTATTTATTTCATAGATTCACAGTATGTATAATTCATGTTTGTACCAAACTACGTTCCTAAGTGCCTTACCACTTTGCCCCCTCCCCAAAGAGTTCTGGCAACCTTACTCACGCGTAGGAGCACAACATTAAGTTATTTGGCTGCGGTATTCTGTAAGATGGAGGTACTTCCCCAGTAAAGCTGCTCTTTGAGCGAATAAACGCTCTACCTCTCGTGATTTATGTTCTAAAGTTAAGAAAGAAAGGAACTTAATTGTAATAATGAATTGTATTTTGTACATACCTGAATGTTCATATTTGTGTCTAGCGAGGGAGCTTTGTTTCACGAAAGTTTTATCACATTGGTCGCAGACGAACTGGCCATCACTCTCTTTGTATTCTGATCCCTGCTTCAGTTTGCTCCTCTTAAGTACTGTCGCTTCATCTTCGAACTCGTTTGGCGTATGCCTATCGTCCCAAGGTGGACGTTCGTAGGAGGGACTCGTTCTTTGTCGGCTAATGTCTGAGGATAGGTGCATGTTTAGGATTGGTGATCGCGCATTCGCCATATCGTTATACTGGAGGAGTTTGTCCATTGGCATCATGGGGTTGATCGGTAATTTTTGGGGTAATAGCCGTTTTTGACCATTGATCATTTCCCCTGGTGAAGGAGACAGTCTAAAATCCGTGAAGGAAGATGAGGAGCAGTTGGAATGTGGATACGTGTTTTGATAGTTTGTACGCTGGGGCGTTGTACTGCGCGAGGATTTTTGGCTTAGATTGACCGCTTCCTCGGAGTCGGAATGTGTAACTGAAATGCTACAAGATGGCGACGGCGATGGACTCGATGTTACAGATTGATTAGACTTTTTCGTGGACAAATCTAGTGGTTGGTCTGAGGGGGCTAATGTTTGTGTCATTCTTCGTACTCTTGCTCTGTTGTTTTGGAACCAAACTTGCACCACTCTGCTATCGAGGCCAATCAGATGAGCGATTTTTTTAAACTCTTCACGGTTAGGTCTCGGATTTACGGAGTAATGCTCCTTCAGTACTATTTGCTGCTCTTCACTTAATGCCGTTCGCACTCTGATTTTCCTATCGTTATCATGTATGGAAATTTTATCTTCACGCTCTTCTCTACTACAATCTTCGTCTTCGCTAGCGCTAACTGCACTATGTATGTAAGGACGCATTTCAGCTTCTATCCTACTTATAACTGCCGTTTCGGCTACTTGAGCTGCCAAACTTTCATGTTTTCTAAATAAATTTCCACAAAACGTCTTCTCGTGATCCAGCAGTTCACTATTGCTATCAAAAGCAGCATTACATTTTAAACACCTATGACTATCATCAGGCTCTTCTTTCACAATAACGTGCTGATTTTGTAGTGGCTCTATACTTGGACCAATATTACCTGAAACTGGAGATGTTTTTTCCATATTTGCCCTGAAGATATGTTTTGTAACAGATGCGTTTATGGATTTGATTATAGTATTAAAACCTGTTTGGTTATTGTCAGCTTCCGGGCCATTGTTATTGATAGGGACGGAATCAAAGTTGCGAAGAGGTGATCTCACATCACTTTCTTGATCTTCTTGCTCTTTTTTTATAGATACAGCTTCGTCATCCTCAATGTCCATAACGAGCTCTGCGCTTCCTTCTGATCGCTTATCTTCTTCTTCAGTCACCTCTTCAATTAAATCTTCAGGGTCAGCAGGATGAGGGCTACTATGTTTTGGACTCACGGGATTTTCTATTTTACTTTGCTGATAATGAGTAGAAGCAAATTGCTCAAATAGTTGTGTGATTGAAGCTGGAAAGCTGTATGGTGCTATTCCATTTACTGGGCTCATCGGCATTCCCGGTGGCATATAGAATGGATTCATTCCTGGCTGTCCTAACTGCGCACGATGGAAGTTGTTTTCCTGCGTATGCATTGATGCAAAGAATGCGGCAGCTTCGTTGTATTTTGGTAGTATGGGAAGGAAAGAGTTGCCGTTAGGCGAAATGTTATTGTTAAGCTGATTAATAATCGCATTATTTCGTTTACGTGCGGGACTCCTTTCGGGATTTAATGCTGGATTGTTGGGTTTTATTCGACCCATTTTGATGTTCATCTGCAGACATTTCTTTGAGGTCATGTGGCTAGAATAGGAGCCGGAATGGGAAAACTTTTTGCCACAGTTAGCACATTCAAAAGGTTTCTCGCCGGTATGGATACGCTGGTGCTCTTTAAGGTGATGCTTGAATTTGAACGCCTTATCGCAGTCATTGCACTTGTACTTGCGGAGGAGTGCGCTCTCGTCGTGGCTGATCATGTGTCGCTGCAGTCTGTATACGTTCGCGAAGCTCTTGTGGCAAATCTTGCATGTCTGTTAACAAAATCATAATACGTACGTTAATTACTAGTCAAACTACGAATATTTTTTATATAAGCTTGTTACTTTACTTCTCAAATAGTTTATAATACCTAGTTAAAGAAAGAGATTTTAGAAAAACATTTTTTTATGTACCTAAAATAGTAGAGTTAATATTAATTAGGTATATGCTGTTAGAGAGGATTACATGAACTGCAGTTGGGATACAATAATTGATTCTTTGTTATTATGATAATGGGCACTGACATATTTGACTGTATCCACCTGTGTGTTGGGTGAGTGAAGGGTCTCGTGGCGTTCGAGTTGCTCCCGCGTTGGGTAGGCGCCGCGGCACTGGCTGCAGGAGAACGGCCCCCCGGGACCCAGTGGAGATCCGCCTCGATCGTCCTCCTCTTCTGAAGGTTTACCCTCTGACCCGCCGCCCGCCAGCGGACGGACTGTGGACAATAACAACAAACAAATTAGTTAACTGCTTCTCACTCACCGATGGCCAGTCATTACCAGGCTTAATTATAGATACTTAACATAACCTAATATAAACACACATAGGTACATTGCTTGATAATACGTTTCAATATATTGATGACGTTATTGTTGTTATATCAATCGAAATGGCGATAAATACAGCTGTTTCCCGAATGTAGTACGCGTATCGTAAACCCCAATTGGAAATAAAACAATTATCCATACAGCAAGCGCATTGTTAACGATTAAAATTATCACAGACACCTTTACAGGCGTATACGCTTTATAAAAACAAACATGGCGGCAACAATTCAATTTGGAGTCGGTTATTTCGGTAATATGGCCCGTTTTGCCGCGTAATATCGTTTTTAAAAGCGCCGTTGGCGAGCACACCGTAAATCAAATATAATAAAGAGCAAAACAACGGTGCGACGTATTAATTAGTGCGGCCGCGCGAGCCGTGTCCGCGTAGGTACTCTGCCTCTGTTCGCTCGCCGACCGAGGCGGCGCGGCATCGGGACTGTTGCGGCGCGTACATAGGTACACACGTGACGTGCCGCTGCTATACGCCATCAGGACACCGGTATTGAATTTTAGAAAATACGACCTCATGTTCTCCCTCATCGAACCTATCTACCTACCTCTCCAGATATAAACGTCGCTTTTAACCGTGCTCGTAAACAACTTGAACCTCAGCCTGACTTATAGTTATTCGATATATCGCACCTAACCACATATTTATGATGAACAAGGTAATCTGTTTACTCATGTCAATACGTTAATAGCAGTGGTAAACAAATACTAATTGGGACCGCAAAAACAAGCTCTACCTATTTCTATTATGTAATTTAATTAGTATTATTAGGTAACATAGCATAGCATATATAAGTAAACGAGCTGTTGCCCGCGGTTTCACCCACGTTCCAGGGATAAAAAGTACACTTTAATACTCGGGGATAATGTAGCTCCCTATTAGTGAAAGAATGTTTCGAATCCTACTGGTAATTCCAGAGGTTAGCCCGTTTAAACAAACAAACAAAAAAGTCTTCCGCTTTATTTCCGCCCAAAGTATTATTGGAAATAAAATATATTTTATAACTTAGAATCATTTTTTGGATTGCCACTACTCGTTCATAGATGACGCTAGTAGTCTTTGTGGACGCAACTTTTACGCTTAATTTCTATATTATATAAAAAAATATCATTGTTCCAGTAATTGAATATTATTGTCAATTACATAGGTAATAGGAGTTAGGTTAATGCATGTTAATTGACATTAAAATACTTAGCAATTAGGTATTTTGATTTATTTGACGCACTCGGCATTTCAACTAAAGTCATTTAAAAAAAGTTATAGCATATCCCTTCAATAATAATATCCTATTTGCAGGGTTTTCAATCAATAGATAGGCAATCATTATTAAACTTCGCTATAGTCCTCGTACTACATTTGCTAGAATTAACTTCATCTCTAAGATCGACTTATATAAATTATGTCAAACAAATTAAAGTAAACAATTACTGGTAAGTACCTACCACAGGAAGTTTTGTTTAAAGTAGGGGTTTTTGTTGAAATAAATGTTTATTTCATTTGGTTAAAATTATAACGCCAGAAGAGTAAAGGTAAATTCCCATTTATTAAAACCTTTATTAAAACCTATTAGGTACCTACCATGTATATAGGCATGAACGAGAATATTGAAAACAATGAAGCTGTTTATTTAATTGTATGAATTTATTGCCTGGGTGTTGTTTGAGGCAAATGGGTACAATTAAGCATAATATCACCTACATAAGTAGGCGGAAATGTAACGAGGAAACAGAGATTACCTAGCGGTTGCAGTTGACAATTTCCCTGCTTGCAACGCATATACGCGGTCACGGTGCACGGTGTGATTTTAAATAAACATTTCCGAATGCAAAACATATAACTTTCACATCAAGATACTTTCGCAGTCATCATTAAATACAAAATTCAGGAAAATTTTCCTATATTTCAATTTTAGTTTTGCCGCTCCACGACAGATGGCGCTAGGTGTACCAACTAGCGTGAAACTGGTGTAACGAGATCCTTACGTACTATATTGTAATGTTTATTAATTAATTACCTTCTATTGAAGTGGGTTTATAAATACTAGTATTACCTATGACGTGTAAGATTAGTTACATAAAAGCCGTAATTATAGCATGTCGTTCATTATGTCGTTACTTAATTTAGACTTCGCCATTCTTCGCTAACCTTATGAATGAGAAAATAAACGTAGGCGGGTTTATATAATATACATACATCATTAACTCACAATATTTAAAACGTAAACATGAGTTTTCTTTATTCATTCATGAATATTGTGTCAGATAACAAAACATCATTCTTATAATTAGCAGCACACACCAAACAAAACGCCTATAGTTTAGGTAGAGCGGATGAACACCTACACGCGACGCTTGGTATCGGTACAATAATCTGTGCGCACGGGCAGAGTGCGTCCGTTAACCGCTGATAAAAAACCTACACTCACGCACACTACCGCACCGGGCTTCCTATTGCGCTGTTACAACAAACAACAATTATCGCACACACACGAACGTAGTATAGTCGAGGAGCAGATAAGAGTTTGATTGTTGATCGTAGCACACAAGCGCGGAGTGGTGATTGGTCGCACCTGTGCGCTGGCGGGTGGCGGCGCGGTGACGGCCCGGCGGCGGGGGCAGGGGGCATACATGTTTGCTTTGCTTCAAGAAAAAACTCCGCCTGTCCGATCTGCAGACACCATATTGTAACGTCTCCGTCGAATTGTAATTGTGCGATGAGAGAATTATTATTGAAGTGTTTGGATGCGAGCTATTTGTTCTGTTATTGTATAGCGTTTCTATCGATCTTATTTGTAAACCTATTAACTTCAATTTACAAATAGTGTTTCTTTTGGCACTTTGTGCTTGTTTTTATGTACACCTAATGTTTTTTCTATTTCTCTCTGCGCATTGCAATTGTACACTAAATTATGTGTTATGGTTTTTAAAAGTATTTAGGTAGATAGTTATTGCTGCCCGTTTCCGCTAGTTTTACAGTTGCTCTGCCGTTTAGGTGTTTATATAACGAACATCGTTTAAAATTGTTTTCATGACACTACGAATTTAAATCTTGGTTTTAAATCGTCTGTAATTTTGTTTCTCGATTTTAAAGAAAAATATCGTCTTTT
The DNA here is from genome assembly GCA_951394255.1 of Polyploca ridens. Lineage (NCBI taxonomy): Eukaryota > Metazoa > Arthropoda > Insecta > Lepidoptera > Drepanidae > Polyploca > Polyploca ridens. Next base: position 17,082,721 of record OX596253.1, on the reverse strand, counting down.
TCGCAAAGACTATCTAATGCCGCATCAGCGTTAGATGAAGCAGCATTAAATAGTGTCTAAGTTCATCCGAATTGCCTATCAAACGTATTTAATAACTTAACAGCATATTAAATAATAATGCCATATTAATAAAATACATAGCTATTGAACAATATGTATATTGTGTATTATCTGATTAATTAACAAGTTCATTCATACTTGCAGAACTTCCTTTTACACTACGTCCTTTGAAATTATTGTTAGCACACATTATACCCATTCGTTACTTGTGTTTGTGTATCAATATGTGGAAAAATATGTTCATAATGATTTTCCTATTTTGTGCATAAGTCAGGCCAATCTGTTCAGAATCGGCATAATGTATTCTTTCTCTTCCTAAACTGGCACGAACTGATCTTTTTTGAAACTCTAGTTTATGAAACTTAAATTAAACTTAACATTTTATTTGAGAAAAATCAGAATATTACGTTTGTTGGGCCTATTACATTTGTGGTATGATTAGAAAGATACAAAATAAAAATAAAATAATGTGGAATTCACAATATTACATAGTTCGGATGCTAGGTATGACTCGTTCAATGCAATACTTGTTTTATTTATGTTAAAATAAAACAATCATAGTTATTTTACCTAATATTGTGGTCAGTAAGGTATTAGGTCGCTAAGAATAGATTCAATACTCATTCGCAGTTCATAATGTCATTAGGTATGCAAACTCTGAATCAGAGACTGGAGAGGTGAAATGGCAAAACAGAACAAAAATCATACTTAAAGTGAGTCATCTACTACTGACTCACGAGCAAATCTCCGCCGAAGGTAAACTGTATCTCTAAATAATGTTTAACAAGCGATTAACAAATCGGCATCAAGTTTGTCGATGTTAGCAGAGCCGTTAAATTTGTCTTATACAAACAAGTAATTAGTGATGAAGTAGGTGCCTGACTAACTAGGTAGGTTTATTGAAATCACTTATCGATTCTAGGATTTGTTTATGCACCCTTTAACTTAACATTTTGTTTTGATTCTTGTTATCCTTATGCTCGTGCTATCATAATTGATATTTTATGAAACGTTATTTTTTTCAAGATGATTGTTATAAGAAATTAATTTTACTAAACACATTCGAGTTGTTAACAGATTATTTACCTACACCACGCGTTTCTAACACACTATAATACTATTATTTTTTCAGTTGATATTTAAATAGCATAGCTTCAAATGAAATAATTACATACCATGTAATAATGATTACCACTGACAACTTAGAAAATATGTGCGTATAAATACTTGCATTCCGACGTATTGATATTAGAATGGCATATCTTTTTATTTATAATACTGAATTCAAAAGAAAGTAACTAGTGCACGAATGCGTTTGTTCGGCGGAAAAAGGCGATTAAATGAACTTATACTAATTTATTCATCCGCATTCCACTTAGTTCCATCTGAAACATTACGCATTGTTGATCACTCAAACGCACCAAACGTCCCTATTATTTTATCCACTTCAGACAGGCGGCGCTCAAAGAGGAAGAATAAAATAAAAGTAAGAAAGAAAAAAGCAAATGAATTAAAACAACATAATCATTTACGATTTAAGACGGTGAACGCAAGCGGGGTTCCCCTCTACAAACGAAACTTTCTTTTAAGTCCGTGTGTACCTGTTCCCGATCCTCAAGTGGATGAATTATATCCCGAGGGAGACGAGGGGAGATTACCGAACATGAAGGTTATTTCTAATGAAGACATGCTCAGAGTTTATTTTTAATGCCATCGAGGTGATATCATTTTCACCTGTTTCAATTCATGAGGTCTTAACAATTCACAGGGGGAAATTTCTAAGTTAAGTTTATTGATACTTATTAACAATAAATTGTCAATTTAGGGATAGTATGTTCCAAGTAAATAACAATAAATTCCAGTAAATTTTATGAAGTTAGTTGCAATTGAAGTAAGTTTGGAGAGTTTTAAAAAATAGAAAAAAGACAGATATAGGTAGTGAAATATTTAAAACATAATAAATGCAAATAAAAACGTAAAGAAAGGAAGCTTACTCAAGGCCGCGAACCGCCTGGCCGAGGTAGTGGACGTGGGGACCTGCTTACTCCTCATGTCCGCAAGCCAACCGGCCGCCAAGCATTCGTACCAACCGCCAACACCCATAAGCGAGCTCTGCACTTTCATCGAGCGACACCTCTGTTCTCACACCTCACTGATCGCTATCACCGGGTATCTAATATCGCGGTACGCACTTCGCGGCGGAATCGGAATCGCACCTACGTCGTACTACACCGAGATTTCACAGCCTCCGCTGACGTCAGCGGTAAAAGTCCTAGTTTCTGTATCGGAGGTGAAGCACGTGCACTGCGAGCCGTCGGCGGCGCGCTACTCACATCGACAGGCGCCCCACACGTTGGCCAGGCTCCACAGGCGGTACGAGTAGCTGTCACCATAGCACCCGAACATGCTCTCATCGGTTCTCGCGACCATGGCCCGCGCGCGCGGACTGACGTGCTTGTTGTTGCGCGGCGCGGCGCGGAATGAAGCCGGCCCGCCTCTCGCCCCGCCCTGCTCTCCTCGCCGCGCCACAGCCCCGCCACCCGCCGCCCCGCCGCCCGCTGTACCGCCGCCCGACGACCTCCCCCCACCTATACTTAATTAGTAGAGCCGACTGCCGACTGCCGCCTGCTGAGCCCTGTCCTGTCTCACGGACTATAATATCGATACACCGTCGATTTATAACACCTTCGCGATATAATGGCCCTCGGACTTTTGAGCCGCAGCCCTAAGACTCGGCCTTTGAGTTGTTTATTTACATGCTCGATGCTCCACCTTCTCGCTAATCTACCTGTCTCTATCTAACTTCGGAATTTGATATTATGAATACGATTACTGAGTCGGTTTTTCATCCTGATTTCTTAATATTAAAAATGACTGATAAAATGTAACTTATCCAATAAAAAAAGCTCTGAAATTAAAAAGTTTTTTTTTTAATTTATGATGTAAGAAGGGTTAAGTATCTCATAATCGATAGTAATTATTTGTTTGGCTCTTGGACTACATTGCCGTGTATTTTTTCTTCGTAACTTACGAAAAATATGTCGTCGTGAGTCGCAGTACTAGAGTGGTATTCCACTTATTATGCTTCATTGCACTTTTAGTTTTGCTTTCCGTCACTAGATGGCGCTGCCTGTTCTTATTTCTTGCTTTCGGGCGCTTGGAAATTGCAATTTAAAAAGATTGAGAGTTGTCTTTGTAGTATTGTGATTATTTATTTTTAAAAAGTATAGAACATATTTAAAGCCGTCTAATTAGTCTTTGCCGTCTGCATTTGCGGGTATTTAAACGTAACCGCGATAGATGGTGATTAAATTTATATTAGCATTGGACTAATTTGATACATTTCTTACTTTCTTTTCTTACGTTCTTTGTTAGAAAGAGACATAGTGAGACTAAATTAGTTTGTTTGTAAACAACAGAATCAGCACCATGATAGGCTGATGATGATTGTCTTATGAAGGGTTTCAAGAATGAGAATAAAAATTTCATCGGTTAGTTAAGGGTAAGCTAGGTTTTATGATTTTTTATAGCAGGACAAAAAATCATTATTAAGATAAAATTCTGTGGAAAGGAAATTTAATCTGTACTTTTTTTTTTTTTTTTTTATACTACTTAGTCGGTAAACAAGCATACGGCCCGCCTGATGGTAAGCGGTTACCGTAGCCATATGGACGCTTGCAACACACGAAGCATCGCTCACGCGTTACCGCCCTTCCCCCTCCCCTAGGAGCTCTGGCGACCTTACTCACGCGCAGGAACACAACTTTTCACAACATAAAGTTATTTGGCTGCGGTATTCTGTAAGGCGGTGGTACTTCCCCAGTCGAGCTGCTCTTTGTGCGAATAAACGCTATGCTCTACCTCTCTTATATTATTCTGATAGTCTACATAAATTTTCTACATAGAGCTAGCTATGCTTTTCTAGCAATGGCTAGTTTGAAAACATATGAAAGAGAATCTGTGCGCGAATAGACCTATTACAATATGAAAGAGATTCATTAGCTTACCTAATTCATAGTAGGTAATTCGGTAAAAAAGCATACGGCCCGCCTGATGGTAAGCGGTTACGAAGCATCGTTTGCAACACACGACGCGTCACTCACGCGTTACCTTTCCCCCTCCCCAACGAGCTCTGACGACCTTACTCACGCGCAGGAACACAACTTTATACAACATAAAGTTATTTGGCTGCGGTATTCTGTAAGGTGGAGGTACTTCCCCAGTCGAGCTGCTCTTTGAGCGAATAAACGCTACGCTCTACCCCTCTGAAGAGCTCATTGAGCCTAACTGAAAAAAATAATCACCTAACCTTCCTGTCATTTTAACTGCTCATCGTAAATCTACGAGACAAAGCCCATTGAGCTGGTAAGGTTATACTACCGCCATACTTTACCTCCTTGGGAGAAAAAGCTATCGGAGGAAAAATAGATTTTTATGCCGTTGGGATAGGTTATATTTTGCATTGTTTCGGTTGTAAATGATACGTGTTGTGTAACGTGGACAATAGCACCTTGTGCACACGTGTGCGACACGTGCATGCGTACGCGCAGCTCCAAGTGACAGCACAATGCCCACACCTAGAGCTTTGTCCGCTTTAAGCATTGTTTCACCGAAGGAATTGAAAAACAATAAAGAATTTGCTTTGTTTATAGAACTATTCTATCTAAGTATAGAATGCAAGTACAAGTCTGTAAAACTGTCATAGAAAATCAGAAGTACTTCTTTGATTTATTGAAGTACCTACCTTTAAGATGATTCTGTCTTCTTCTTAACATCTCTACTTTGAAAAACTATAACACTTGAATCTTGATATTATGTAACGTAGGAGGGCACTTAGGAAGGGGGTAAAATAACCCCACAGGGGCTAAAATATAAGAAAGCGGGTGGACTCAAAGGAACGGAGAGCATTTTTAAACATACATAATCATTAGGCATTATTTGCGATTGTAGAACGTATTGTAAACCTACAATAGCGTATTTGTACAATTGAATAGGTATTTTCAAAGTCCAAATAGGAATACGGTAGCTTCATGTATCATGTTTATTATTAGCCCCTTTTTTCACCTTAGCGCCGTCTGACTGCAGGTTTATTTGCGTCCTGTGACTCAAAGTAATAGACGGAGTACTCCACTTTGTATATTTTTTTCTCATTTTCCTCAAAGCTTTGTTTGGATTATTTCAGTGGTGGCACGTGGTACGTAAGCAAATGTTGTGATTTAATTGCACAGCAATGAGTAATTTGTGGTCACAGAGAGGAATCCGGTACGCGATAATGGCCGCTGTATCACACGAACCCCATAATGTGAAGCTAAAATGTATAATAGCTTGATGAGTAACTTTATCTATACACATACTTATAGGTAGGTATAGTTAGTAACCAACCGCAAAGCCCATGCTTGGTTTATCGTTTCAGGTTGTGATAATATGGCTCAGCATAACATATGACTAACACATAGTAACATGGTTAGCCTGAGATGAAGTTACCTATGACCACAATGACCACCAAGACATTATAGGTCCTGCTCTCGTCGTATGTGCTCAAGTCTCGTGATTGCCCCGTGAATTCATTTTATCACGGCCAATGTCGCGCCAGTTGCGCCTGTTCTTGGCGACGTGAACAGCTTCTCTAAGGATGTGCGCATTTGGTCCAACCATCTGAGTGGGCTGCGCTCTTGGACCTTTGCCGCCAACCTTCCCGGTCACCATCAGCTGCTCGAGGTTGCCTCCAGATTTTCTGGCTATCCAAAGAATGTCATGACTTTGCGAGGCATATGGAGCATAGTCGCGACTTCACTTTGAGCTCCCGTAATCCCGTAATAAACGTTGGTGTGGAACACCACTTTACACAACAAAGTTATTTGGCTGCGGTATTATGTAAGGTGGAGGTACTTCCCCAGTCAAGCTGCTCTTTGAGTAATTAAATGCTATGCTCTACCTCTATCAAAATCTTCTCTCTCTAAATCTTTTACAAAAGCCATTCAATACAATACAACTTAACTAACTATATGTATCTAACTTATGTCATCTTACTAATAATAAAATGTTACCCTGTAAGCTTATTTAGGTGTGTAATGTAAATGAATATCAATATAGGTAGTAGAGACCACACGTAACGTCCGCGCGCCGCCCGTGGGCGTCTAGTCGCGTTTAGGACGACACGTGTGCTGTGCACTGTGCATTAGGTGGGCCGGGAACATTCACTACCACCATGTGCACCGGCTTTTAATAGCATATTATATTTATTTTGAATCAATATTTTTACAAAGATAGACATGTAGAATGGTAGGTATATTCTATTTATTTGAAGCAAATATAAATTAAAAGACGGTTCATTTGTTCAGATTAGTCTCCGTTAAGAGACTTAATGGCCCTGATTCTCTTGTTCACAACTAAACTAATTTTAATCTCACTATGTCTCTGTCTAACAAAGAACATAAGAAAAGGATGTAAGAAATTTAGTTCTGTCAAATTAGTCCAATGCTTGTTTTCAATATAAATTTAGTCACCATCTATCGCGGTTACGCAAAAATACACGCAAAATAAGATGGCAAAGATTAATTTGACAACTTAAAATATGTTCTATCCTTTTTCAATCATGTTCGTAAGAAAGAGATGAGATGTAATTAAAATTAGTTTAGTGCGATTTACAATAGAATCGGCACCATTGACTCGTATTTTGTAATAAGATTCCAGCAAGAAACTCGGCAAGCCAATTTTTGTGTTAGGTATCTATGTGGTTATGCCAAGATAAATTGCATGATACAATGCTAACAATGATGATCATATGTATGGCTGGCTGAGTAACTTAACAAGCATTAGTGCATTCTTAGATAAATAGTGTTATGTGATGTGACAAATCACACGTACACCCAATGGAATATTTCCCATTGAATATCTAACGTTTCAGCCGCAAACCGCTTAGAATCGTTAGACATTTTCTATTTCAGTATCAATAAATAAAAATATAATAATTGTGTTGTATCATCTATTAATTGAGGCAATTATTATAAATCATGTCTTATGTTGATGGGAATTCCAAATCTGTCCGCTGTAGGTACCCATTTAAGTATATTTTCGTACCTACATGGCTGTCATTATTTTATGTATAGGTACCTATCAGTAATAAAACACATCATCTCATGGTGGTAACGAGTGCCTACCAAATTAATATGAAATACCTATGCTATATTAATCATGGGTTATAAATTAAAAGCAACAATACAGATTTAAAAAATAGCGGACAATTTTCTACGAGTAAAGTCTATTGTTTATTTAAAAATTATAAAAGAAAAAAGCAACATAATTTTGGACTCACACAAAATACAAGTATGTAATTATAGAAAATAAACAAAAGTAAAGTGATGCCAAAAGGGTGCTAATCATAGCCCATGAAGAACTACCTGTCTTGCGATAAAAAATCACCGTAAATAATTGCATAATTATAGTTTTTAGGATCAAGTCTGTTTCGCAATACTTGGATGGCGGCAACATGGAAACCCCATATGAAACTATGACCATATGAAGAATTTTCGTTCTCACAAATGTCAAGCAAACATTTCGTAGTATTAGTTTGATCAAACATAAGTTTGTTTATATTATAACGAAATGTTATTAAAGCAATCTAGTACGGAAGAGATGTTACGCAAGTGATTTTCTCACGGAGCGGTGCCGCATGCCGGTGTGGGACTGGCACCTTCGTTTGTATAATGGACCAAGACGAACATCTGGCTGCCAGAAGTGCGCACCGTTTGGGGACAGGTAACCTGATTGTTTTACAATGATCTGTAAAAACTTTGACGTCTCCAAGTCATTTAGAATAATAAATTATCATAGTTGTAATTTATGTTGTCTGCAATATAATTTTCTATAGCTAATAGTTAGTTTTTAATATTGCAGTTTGTTGAAGGAGTTGATTTAAGCAGACGAATTTTAAATAGAAATAAACTATTAATGTGGTTTTTTGTATGCTGGCATTTATTTTTAGTTCTATATAAATATCCATGTAGAATATGTATGTGAACGATTTAATCACACAGATGGATGTTTTCTTTTCATTAATGGTTATAAATTTCATAAAACACGGCGTGTACTTTGCAAAGTAGGTAGGTACTTTCCCACCCTTATTCATAAAAAGCTGTAGTATCAGATTATGTGAAGTAGCAATATTTTTTCGATGGCCCTGCATGTAGGTACATTGTTCAACTTTTCTCCCAAATTACCTTTACTTCATTGAATGAGCTGCAAACCGCAGCATTATTGATTGTCCTGCAGCGATATCACGTCGATCTATAATCGTTAATATACCGATAGCAAACTTGAATGAAAACCGATACATTTCCGATCGCCCGCATATGGGACTAGGTACTTATTACCTATAGCATTGGCTATTGTTGTATGTAACGGATTTTTGGGTTCCGTGGGAGACTGGGTAATTAGTTATATTATTCATGAGTACTATAAAAGCTTGAATTTTAGGAAATGTGCTTAAAAGTAGGACCTATTTGATGTAATGTCTTTATAAGTTATATAGGCCACTCCAACGATAAGTGATATGGGAACAATAAAGTGTTATCTAGCCGTATCTCTCTATCTAAATATCAGTTCTATGTGGCCCAAGTCAAACCAATGTATGAAATAAATAATTTCTAAATTCTGAGCATCTGTGCTATAAAAAAAGTGTCAGTCAAGCTTATCGCTAATAGAATTAATATTCTTTAAAAACTGTCACTAAACCATTCGAGATGCGATAAACAATGCCGTGAGAGTAAAAACATTGTAATCAGCTTACAGAGGGCTGCCCTTGGAGGTTATCTGTGGAACCGCTGTCACAGAGCTGCCTAATCTGGCGACCTGAAACTTACAAAAAATGACAGATATGAACACAGTGACAGATAAATTGGTTACGGCACAGATACATAAGTTGGTGTCGCTTGTATAATAGATACTGTTATTATTATGACAAGTTCTATTACTTGCATTTTGAGTTTAGTTCCATAGGGGTAGGTAAGTGAGTTTATTGATAAAAATGTCCCAATTGGGTAGTCACGGCTTTTGGGAAAAACGTACGAAAATATTTTTCCCAAAAGCCGCGATGTTTTTTTAAAGTTAATAATTATGTTAGTACTGGGTTAATGATGTTCGGATACTTGCTAACGGTGGTATCAGAATTACAAATACTTAAGTCAATTAATTTTTAGCAAACAATTAGGCCCACTATATCTCTTAAATAGAGTCTATTTATTTCTAGTAGTGAGAGGACTCTCTCACCTTCTGAATATCGGATAAATTGGACTTCGGATACATCGGATACATTCTGATAATTACACAGTATCAGATCCTAATTAATAATAATAATATAATAATATCCTGGGACATTCCTCACACACGGTCATCTGATCCCAAACTAAGCAGAGCTTGTACTATGGAAACCAGATAACTGATATAATACATATACTACTTTTTGTTTGTAAATACATACTTAATATACATAATTACACCCAGACTCAGGACATACAGACATGTACATGCACACAAATGCATGTCCTGTGTGGAATCGAACCCACGACCTGCGGCGCGTAAGGTGAACCTTAACCAACTGCGCCAACTGGCCCGTCAATTAATTTCATCTATCGGCAATGAACATTATAAATTGTACATAGCACTTGTGATTATCAGATGGCGGATATGGGATCCGTTATTTGTTTGAGTTTGTGATATTGTGAAAAAAAAAAACATAAACCACCGGAGAGGTATCGTATTGTTTGTCACATTGTCTTGAGGTATTGTTTTTGGGGCCGGTCGGTGTCGCGGCGCGGCCATGTGGCGGCCATCCGGCGACCTCCTGGACCAACTACGGTCACGTCTCGGACAACCATCACTCGCTAATTGTTCTAACTATTGCCTGTTTTGTCCTAAACTATCACCACTGTACCCGTACCGCGGCAAACATTCTTAGCTCTCCACAAATAAGATCGATATTGTTCTAAATATTATTTAAAATTAGTTTGCAAAGAACAAGGAGGTGCCAGATGGTCTAACCTAACAGGATGCGTTAAATTTTGTTGGAAGTGTCAATGTAATGCTATTGTACTCGGCTTGTGCTACACTGATAACAGGATGATGCGAAAGCCATAAATACATTGACAAAAAAACAAAACTCATTTGAAAATACATAATCAAAATATTTGTTTGCAATACTGTTAATACCTCTATTGTTTGTTTAATAAAACTGTTATTCAAAATAATTCCTTTCAATTTATTATTTATATTGTAACTCCATATAAGTACTTAACATACTTACCTAGGCAAATGATTAGCAACGAGTTCAATAATTATAACACATTTAATTATTTGAATATTGCATCAAAGTTTAGTGTTCCATCAAAATTGAAAAACATATCAAAAACCATTCAGTTATCATTATTGCCCCTCTAAGTGACCGAGATGTACCTATCAAATCACTTTTTTTTACAACACTGATAAAATATCCAATAAGATTTTCTTGAACGACGAGTAAAAAACCAAATGTAGGTAGAAGAAGTTTTTGATAAATTGAAGGCAATTTACTACCTATCATTGTTTAGTGGTAAGCATGCCTATTTGTTTTTTATTTCTTTTTTTAACCTTTATTTTCTTGAAAAGAAGGCAGTTCTCTATTCGACTTTGAAACAGTCCATGATATACAATCAGCATAGAGTTCCTACTTTTCAGTGCAAAGCCGCTTTGGAGTGGATATATTTATTTACCTATTGTCATTATATTCTCAATTTGACAATTGACATTCATTTAAACATTTACCCCCTTATTCATAATCGCTTTTTAACTAAATCAGTGTAATAATGTGCCCTGTCTTACTCTTTCGATCACCAAATGTCACCTGTCAGATAAAGTCTTCGGAATTTTATTATGATACAAAATCCACAGCTATAAAGTAGTGACATTCATAACTTAACTACATAACTTAATACAAATTAAGGATATACTTTTTATTAACATAACTAATCAACTATGACAGAAACAGAGCTGTATGTGTATGTATGTTTGTGTATGTATGTATGTATTGTATTTAGCTAATCAACGTTATTATGAATAAGGAGGTTAGTAATTAAATGAGGAAAATAGAGCTTCGGCGGAAGTTGGTAATACCTGAGGTAGATGGTACCTGCTTAGTTAACTTTGTTATTCTTATTTTTTTCATGTTTGGCATCTCATGGCTTGCATATTTTGGCATTTTTTTTTGTTATATTATAAGTTCTAGTCACAATAAACCACTTTCACATAGTCCTCAGTCAGTCACCGTCCATAAAAGTCATGTTTTAGTGCAATGATGGTGATTTTACTACAACTTTTCACGGACTTTTTGAGTCAACTTGAACAGTCACGTTACACGAAATTCATTTAATTTGACTTCACTAGTGCACATGGATTGATCTTTATTGTATAAAATACCACCGATAATATTCAATAAAACTCGAAATACACGAATTTTAATAAGGTTGTGACGTAGCACATCACGCCACCTCGAACCATCCAGCCGCCGCCGACGCCGCCGCAGCGCAGAGGGGAAAGTTACCGCCCGCGGGACGCCCGCACACCCCGCGCCACGTGCCTCACCCCGCAGCATCCTTTATAAGACCGCGCACTCCAGTGAGAGGCACGCAGTCGGCTCAGCGCTATCGTACAGTCAACACATGTCGGTTCGGGTTACCAAATTCGGCTGTGTTGATCATTGCGGTGAGGTTGGTCCGTCTGTACCGAAGCCCTGGTAGATTTACCATCGGGCACCGTCCGCGTCCCCGATACCGTATTCCCTGTGAATCAGTATATTTATCGTCTCCTCGTACGTTACCATTCCCTGGATTGGTGTCCCAGACGGTTCGGGTTACCAAATACGTCTGGTGCCACCTCCCAGGAAAGTGCGTTCAAGGAGCGATTCCCCGTACCGTTTAAAGCAAGATCACGCCGCGCCCTCTATCCATAGTGTTAGAATTAAGAGCTAGCTATAGAGTCTCAGATATATGTATTTACGATTAATAAATCAATTGGCGGCAACTTTGTAATCATTGATTGGTGTTTTCTTTATAGCTCTCCGATAGGTTACCCAAGTAGGAAGGTAAAACTAAGTCCTCCACTGGTTTACCTTAATGTACGAAGTCCGCTTCGTTACATTTGGCGCCCAACTCAGTGAGAACCCGCGAGGTGTCAAATCAGTATATCGTTACATTTGGCGCCCAACTCAGTGAGAATCCACCCCGCGAGGTGCTTAAATCAGTAAAATAGTGTATCGTTACATTGAACACCCATCTTAGTAAGAATCCGTTCCGCGAAGTGTTCAAATCAGTAAGATAGCGTATTGTTACAATAGGCACCCGTTTAGTGAGAATCCACTCCGGTATCACACCTCATTACCTCCCTGGTCGGCCCACTTAACAAACAAGACGGCCTTCGCGAAACCTAGATGGTGGAGCAAGGAAACGTTAAGGGCGGAAAGTGAGCGGTCACGGGAAACCGAGTGAGTGTGTAGAAAAAAAAATCGATGTAAAAACCCCGTATCCGTATAGATGAGCTATAAAGATTACTAATTATTACCAAAAAAAAAAACAGAAAAGGAATATTTGTTCACCTCTTTTGCTTGCTTTATACCGCTTCCGCAGCCTTTTGGCTAATTTCATCTTCAAGAACGTTACAATTCCATGGATTGGTGTCCCAGACGGTTCGGGTTACCAAATACGTCTGGTGCCACCTCCCAGGAAAGTGCGTTCAAGAAGTGAATTACAAAGAGGATAAAAAAATATACCTTTTCACCGTAAAGAAATAAATGTATATTGTAACTAGTTGCAACCAATAAAACCGTGAATAAATAAATATAAAAATCTACTTATTTCATGTAAAAATAAAACTAAACAAATAAAATAAATTTAATTTCGTTACTTAATCTTGAAAAAAAAAAAAAAAAAAAGCCGGTTAATTTAATTTATAAATAAAAATAAACAAATAAAATACATTTTTGTTCCGTAAATTATCAATCCGCGTTCCGTTAAAAGAAATAAAAACCGTTAATAAAGTGAATCCATATAAAAATTGAAGGTAAGTTATATAAAGAAATTAAATAAATCCGTTATATATTCCGTTATTTCCGTTAAATGAAAAACCGTTCCGTTATAATAAAAATAAAAGCGTGTCAATGGTAAGTTAATAAAATAAATAATTAACATAACCGTCAAATGTCCACAAATTGGATCTATAATTTGAAAAAACCAGAACTCATCAAAGAAATACAAGCAAGAAATATTTCAATCGAGGGTTTAACCGTTGAACAGCTTAGGAAAATCCTATCAACAGACATCAAAAGCACGAAAATGACAGACAAGCCCGAAACAAGTCAAGAAAAGACAACCGCATCCGTATCCGAATCCGAATCAAACTCCGAAAAACCACAGAGTAAGAACATGATGAATCTACTCAAATTGGTAAACAGTTACGGTATCTCATTCGATATACGTAACGAACCGGTGGATTTTATAGAAACACTCGAAGAAATAAAATACACCAATGAAGTAAAACCACAAGAAATGCTACAAATACTACCGAAGGTTTTAAAAGGCAGTGCCAAAGCATGGTACCGAAACAACCACCAGATGTGGACGTCATGGGAAATCTTCGTAGAAGAATTTAAACTCAATTACTTCCCACAAGACTACAACTCAAAACTTCTGGGAGACATAGTCGGAAAAAAACAGTATTTTAGGCAAAACTTCGTGAATTACTTATCAGAAATACAAACATTAATGAGAAGATATGACAAACTATCAACATCCGAACAACTAAGCCGTATCTACGAGAACATGAATGCCAAGTATAAATATTATATAAAGAAGAACGATTTTAACAATCTCTCAGAGTTGATACAACTAGCAAGAGAACATGAAGAAATCTCAACTCAGATATACACAGAAAGGCAACCGAAAAATCACGAAGACAACACAAGAAAACCACTATTCCAAAGGAAAACAGAATGGAATAACAAAGAAAGAAATCAAAGAGATAATACCATTAAAAAAAACAATTTCTTATACAACTACGACAGTAAAACATGCTGTTGGAAGTGTGGAAAAAAAAACCATACAGCAATAGAATGCAGAAACAAAAGCGTGATTTTTTGTAGTATATGTGGTCGGATGGGAACTTTGAGCAAAAATTGTTGTAGAAAACAAGTACAAAACCAAAAATCCGAAACAGGGAACTATATACAGAGAACAAATACTATAAAAGCCGATGATGAAAACGACCCAAGAATATTTTTAGAAATAGAAATAAAAGGACAGCAATTTAAAGCACTGTTCGATACCGGATCAACGCATTCATACTTAAATGACGAAGTATATGAAATGCTAACCGAAGACCAAGAATCCAACTACCAGGTAGCACATAAAATACTACTAGCAGACGGAAGCAAGTTAGAATTAACAAAATTCCAAGATGTAGATTTAAAAGTACAGGATACAGATTTAAAACAGCGAATGTACGTCATGCCAGGAGCGACGCATACAATATTGGGCATGGACATAATACAACGTTTAAACATGAAAATAAACGTCCAAACCATAAACGAAACTGTATCTACAGTGCAAACACCTCAACCAGAAATTCAAATAAAAGAAACTTTAACCCCTGAACAACAAGAACAATTAACAAACCTTTTATCAGAAGAATTCAAGAAAAACGAGAGCTGCGCAAAAGGAAACACCTGGATAGAACACAAAATTAAGTTGAAGCATAACGAACCAATAAAACAAAAATATTATCCAAGGAATCCAAAAATTCAAGAAAAAATTAATGAACATGTTAACAAAATGCTCAAAGATGGAATAATAGAAGAGTCAGATAGCCCGTACAGTTCACCAGTAGTAATGGTCCGAAAAGAAAATGGAGAATACAGATTTTGTGTCGATTTTAGAAAAATCAACGAAATCTCAGAGAAAGACGCATACCCATTACCACAAATAGACAATACTTTAGAGAAACTTAGAACAGCAAAATACTTCTCAAAAATAGACTTGAAAAACGGGTATTGGAACGTGAAATTACAAGAACAATGCAAACCAATAACTGCGTTTACAGTACCGGGAAGAGGTTTATATCAATTTAGAGTTATGCCGTTCGGACTCCACTCAAGCGGAGCAACGTTCCAAAGGTTATTGGACATGGTGATCGGCCCAACACTAGAGCCATACGCATATACATACCTAGACGATATAATCCTATGTAGTTCGTCATTCCCGGAACATCTAGAACATCTAAAAATGGTTTTCGGAAAGATAAAAGACGCAGGCCTAGCAATAAATAAACAAAAATGTGAGTTTTGTAAACCAGAGATAGAATACTTAGGACACGTAGTAACAAAAGACGGCATTAAAATGAACGAGAAAAAAACAGAATGCATAATGAAGTTAAAACCACCGACGACAATCAGAGATCTCAGGAGATTCCTAGGAATGACGTCATGGTACAGGAAATTTATACCACAATATGCCAACCTTACCGGTCCATTAACGAAATTACTAAGAAAAGATATAAAATATGAATGGTCAGACCAACAAGACAACGCATTCAAACAAATAAAGAATATCTTAGTACAGGACCCAATATTAATACGCGCTGATTTCACAAAACCATTTATATTGCAAACAGACGCAAGTAACATAGGCCTAGGAGCGGTCTTGATCCAAGAACAAAACAACATACAAAAACCCATAATGTACGCTAGTAGAACATTGACTCCAGCAGAAGTAAAATATAACACTTCAGAAAAAGAATGTTTGGCAGTAATCTGGGGCATAAGAAAAATGAGACCCTTTCTCGAGGGATACAAGTTCACCGTCATAACAGATCATCAAGCCCTCAAGTGGCTAAATAATATAAAGGATCCATCCGGAAGATTAGCAAGATGGGCTTTAGAACTACAACAATATGACTTTGAAATAATATATAGAAGCGGAAAACTGAACATAATAGCCGACGAGTTATCAAGAAACCCGATTTGTGCCACCGTTAACACGATAAACGATTGGTATACCAAAAAGATTGAAGCAATTAAAAAGGATACAAATATATTTCCAGACTATAAAATGATAGGCGAAAACTTATATAAAAAAATTACAAACCCATCATATGGCGTAAAATTAGATACATCATCAGAATGGAAATTATGCATACCAAAACATCAACAAGAGGAAATTATCAGGGAAAACCATGATACACCGATAGCAGGACACCTAGGTATAGCGAAAACACTTGCCAAAATAGCACAAAGATACTATTGGCCAGGAATGTTCAGAAACATAGCCAAATATGTGGGAAAATGCATGATTTGCCAAACACAAAAACCCGAGCAAACCAAAGTCAAAGGTACAATGCATATAAATAACCCAACCGAGCCGTGGGAATTAATATCAACAGATATAATAGGACCCTTACCCCGTTCAACAAAAGGAAATAGTTGGATTATTGTTTTCCACGATAAATTTACAAAATGGACAGAATTAAAACCAATGCGTACAGCAACAACCACAACAATATTAAAAGCATTAAAAGAATTTATTATGAGATACGGATGTCCGGCAACAATACTATCCGATAACGGAACACAATTTACCAGTAAATTGTTCCAAACAGAATTACAGAAATATGGCATACAACATAGAACAACAGCACCATACGCACCACAAAGCAACCCTACAGAGAGGGTGAACAGAACCTTAGAAACCATGATATCCTCATTTATTGAGAAAAACCATAAAAAATGGGATGAATACCTGCAAGAATTCAATTTCGCAATAAACACATCAAAACAAGAATCAACAAAATACTCCCCGGCATTCTTATTATTCGGTAGGGAATTAAAAATGCCGGGCGATAGAAATATTTACCCCACACCATCACTATCAAAAGCTCACAAATTAAATGAATTATATGAATTAGTTAAAATCAATCAAAATATCGCATCTGACTTGCAAAAGATGCATTACGATAAACGAAGAATAAATTGGGAACCGGAAATTAATTCATTTATATTAAAAAAAGATTTTCCTTTATCAGATAAATCAAAAAGTTTCTGTGCCAAACTTGCACCGAAATATACAGGACCTTACCAAATAATCGGGAAAAAGTCACCTGTCATATTGTTATTGAAGGACCCAAACTCCAATAGAATAATAACGGCACACATAAAAGACATAAAAAAATACGAAGCCAAGTAAAAAAACTAAATAAAAATGAGGGTAGATATCACTTTGTCAACCGAGATTATCGACACACCCAAAACAAAATTTATTTTCAAGTACCCACATTATAAAAAAAAAATATTATAAAAACAAAATGAAAGGGAATAATGCCTCATTAGTCATCCAACATGTCACAGACAATAGTGAGAAACACCCTTCCAAGGGACATAATTATAGTTAAGCGGGATCACGAGTGGAAACTCGAAACCCTACACCCAGTCTGCAATACCATAAAACAGGAGCAAAACCAACATAATCAAGAAGATGTGGAGCCCCCATCGCAAGGCGAGGTACTCCAAATCACTATCGAAAAGGAAGACGTACGATTCCTAGAAGAGTGCAACAACGGCGGTATAATAAAAAAAAAAGAAAAAAAGAAGAGGAAGACCCCGCCTAAACGGGAACAGGAAGGGGCTCGTAAGATTGCAAAAATATAAAAAAGATATATAAGTACTAATAATAACAACATAAAAACATAAACTAATTTAAGGGTAATTATAATCAGTACAACTTTACAGGTGATACATCAACATCAATTATAAAGGTGATTTTTACAGGTAAAAATCTCCATTCCCGGGAGAGGAGTGTGACGTAGCACATCACGCCACCTCGAACCATCCAGCCGCCGCCGACGCCGCCGCAGCGCAGAGGGGAAAGTTACCGCCCGCGGGACGCCCGCACACCCCGCGCCACGTGCCTCACCCCGCAGCATCCTTTATAAGACCGCGCACTCCAGTGAGAGGCACGCAGTCGGCTCAGCGCTATCGTACAGTCAACACATGTCGGTTCGGGTTACCAAATTCGGCTGTGTTGATCATTGCGGTGAGGTTGGTCCGTCTGTACCGAAGCCCTGGTAGATTTACCATCGGGCACCGTCCGCGTCCCCGATACCGTATTCCCTGTGAATCAGTATATTTATCGTCTCCTCGTACGTTACCATTCCCTGGATTGGTGTCCCAGACGGTTCGGGTTACCAAATACGTCTGGTGCCACCTCCCAGGAAAGTGCGTTCAAGGAGCGATTCCCCGTACCGTTTAAAGCAAGATCACGCCGCGCCCTCTATCCATAGTGTTAGAATTAAGAGCTAGCTATAGAGTCTCAGATATATGTATTTACGATTAATAAATCAATTGGCGGCAACTTTGTAATCATTGATTGGTGTTTTCTTTATAGCTCTCCGATAGGTTACCCAAGTAGGAAGGTAAAACTAAGTCCTCCACTGGTTTACCTTAATGTACGAAGTCCGCTTCGTTACAAGGTTAATAACAAAAAACGCAATCATAATATCGGTCGCAACAACATCTGCTCCGCGCAAAAAAATAATAAAAAATAGAAAAAGTGAATTTTTCGTACATCAAAAATTGTGAAGTGGTTGTGCAAGTACTAAATCACCAGGATTTATGTGGGCAATTCCTAAAGTCAACCGGTTCCAGAGTTAATAACCATCAACTTTGGGATGCTATAACATAGCTGTCTGTGCAGGTACAAAGTGTCAAAATACGTCTTTCTGTTGGCCTAATCAAGACGAAAACCTACTGCAAGTTCCCGACGAAAATTCAACTTTATTTATTGTTAGCATTAAACTCCAATTCAAAATAAACAATAAAGTATTGAAAAACGGTACCTATATACTTATGACCATTTCCTCTTTGCTTTAGTAACCTATTTATTGTTTGATCTAAATGAGGGAATTCATTTATAACTAATATGGAGGATGTAGCAAAATATGCCTATACATACAGGAATCGTTTACCTGTTTTGTTTTTTGAGATTGGTACTTTCCAACTTACCGCGTTTCTTGTTTAGTTTATGACTCGTGCTAATAGTATTAATATTGAATATTCTGTGCTAATGGCTAGGTCGTTTCGTTAAAGAATTACAAATTGTGCCATTATCAACAGTAATACTCTTTCTGTCTTATTACATGTGATAGTTTAAACCAGTAGTACTAGTAATACCCAGGTTTAAAGATAGTCCCGGCTCTTTGAACCTGGGGTTTTCTTTAAACCATCTCTCGTGATAAGGGGGATTAAAGTATGTAATATAGAAAGTTAATCAATGCTTAAGTTAAGCTTTGGGTTGAGATTCATTCCTATAAAAATGTGCTTAAAGCTGATTTTTTCAATCATTGTAATCTATCACTTTTGATAACCTATGTGCTTGGAGTATTTCGAAATATGAACAACGACAGCAAATGGTTGGCAGCCCTAATTAATACAACATTATACACACACCACGGTCACATTACCGTTGCGAAAGTAACTTTACCGACGCCATTGTTCGGGAAACGGTATTCGTAAAAACTGCCCTCCCAAGTCCCAACTATTGTTATTATTTGTTAATTAATTATAAAGCCTACGCTTCCATAGTCGCCCTCGTCGTGACGCGACTCTAATGTGAATACGACTCACTAGATTACAATAGAAACTTTGATTAAACTTTACAGCTCCATTATATAAAATAATATTTAGGGATCGTAAGGTAAGTAGCGTAGCAAGTAACGGAAGAAACCATGACCTAATACATGAAATGATTATGCGTTTTCACACAAATTTTGAGACGAATAAGATTGTGATCTAATTTATTTAGTATTAGCGGTTCCACTCGCATTCCCTAGGGAACGTATGTTAACCCGGGATAAAACGTATCCTATGTGTTAATCCAGAACATACTCTATCTGTATGCCAAATTTCATCCAAATCCGTTCAGTAGTTTTTGCGTGAAAGAGTACCTACAAACTTTCGCGTTTTTAATCCTTTAGTAGGATTTTCAAAAATACACTTTTTTGGGGGTAAGAGTCGACCCTTAGTAAAGCCTCGTGTGTTGCAAGCGTCCATATGACTACGGTAACCGCTTACCATCAGGCGGGCCATTTGTGTTTACAGGCTAAGTAATAAAAAAAAGCAAATCATTTATCTGGTTTCGTTGGTTGCATTTCAATCTACATTATAGTTAGTATAGGGAAGGAAAAGTTTAACGGATATTTCGATAGGATCCATACATGGCTTGTTTTCCTCCAGGTAGTGGGTTATCGCAGCTACTGACGTAAGGAGACTTTGTTTTAGCTACATATTGTTATCATTTTCACTTTAAATTTGGGATTAACCAGAATGATTGTTAGGTAGTTTAGAGAATGTACTAAATTCATGCAGTTAGGTGGGTAACAATACTTTTTTATTTTACTGAGTTTTACCTGACTTTACTTACTCTTGTATATTATTTTCCAGTATAAAGCTCAATTATTAATAGTGGCCTAAACACATTAGTTGTTTCTCTTTATCTAGTTTACAGTTAAAACAAACTGACAATAACTATCATGATAATAAGAAGTCAAAAAAAATATAGGCACTTTATTCATGTCGGTTTGATAAAGCCCTGCAGAGAAGATAATCTAGGTCGTACACGCCATAAACCTTACAGAGTTATGTTGTGAGGCCAACTTAACTCACGATGTACTTTATATTACAACTAAAATTACTGCTTGTTTGTTTTTACAAAATTAATGGAGGTCTTTAAAAGCGTATTACATAAATAATTAAGCTTTGCTAGTTGAGTTCCTGATATACCAATTAAAAATTAACATATTATATAGATATACATAATCTCTTACTGTCTCTTCTATCTTTCGTTCGTGCTTTCACGTGAATTACTTCTCGACTACAATGAATAAGCATATATGAACGACATGTGAGTTTCCCCTTGGACATACAATGTAGATCATCATATCTGCCCTGTTTCCAATTATTTGGGTTCGGTTCTTTAATTCGGCCCTACTTCATCATATCAGCTTGTCTTTCTTACTCATATTATCTTGACATAAAATGTAGATACATAATAAAAAAAGTAAATTATGCGACACGAAACTGAATTGGTTTTATGGGCTGCATCGAGTAGTTTACTCGGCCGGGGGCAGGGGCGGCAGTAGAGGTGTGCAATGAAAACGCGACATGCCGCGAGTTGGCGCGACATCGCTTCCGGGGCAGAGGCGCGAACATAAAAACAATGCGCCGATGCGAACCTTTATTGCGGCAGGTTTCCGGCGTTCACGCCCGCCTGCCTCCGAGAGATGTTGGCCCACCACCACTCATTATGACTCTTGCCACTATACTCTTTTGAATTTACAATTGCTTGTTTCTTTTATTGTTTTGCGAATTTTGCTTTATTTACGGGATGTTATTTACATAAAACTTTAAAAACTTGAATTGACATAAGAATTCATAAATTGGAAATATACCTAAATAATATGAGATTAGGTGACGACTTGAATAGGTGGTTGCTCCTTTAATTGTTATAGACAAGGATGTTAAAAAAAGTCGGATATATTCTCGCTAACAAAAAACTGTGTCACACAAGTCGGCCACCACGCTGTACGTACAAGCCGGCACGCACACATTAGTGGAACGCGAGTAATCGGCTCTGTGTAAACGGCGATAGAGTCTCACACACGCACGCACGTTCCGCGGGAAACTCCCGCGGAATAGCCAACTAATGTGTGCGTGAGAGGTGGCCGACTCCATAGACACAGTTTTTGTTAGCGAGAATATGTCCGACGTAGTCTGTGGTTATAGATAAGATAAACTGAAAAAATAAAAAACTAACTCATCTTTTTTCATAAGAGATAAAATCCTAAGATGATGCCATGTTTCACAATCTCTTTCCCAGCTAATATAGAGTTGAACTTTAGTAGCTTGTATTTTCCCGAAGTCCGGAAGACGATGCCAGTATCTGGCAATTGGCGTGGTTGTCGCGGGCGGTTGGCGCCCCGTCCGCTGCGCTTTATGTACCATGAATCGTTAATGCAGTTTCACTTGACGACTTCACGCTGCCGCTATGAAATACACGAACGGGGTTCGAAAGTCTCTCATAACATAACCTAACAACCACCGTTATATCTCATGTTAGTATATTTAAATTCATCAAATGTCCTTTTTAAAATAAGGTAGTGTGTGAATAGTTCACAGGTCCTAATCAATTCGTGGTGTTCCCTTCAGTTGAAGTTATTTTTTATCGACTTAGTTGCCAATTAAGCTTACGGCTTACTTGGAGGTAACGGGTTACGTAAACCGGACGGGTGTTGCATCACACACAAGGGACGATCCTCCCCCCTCCCCAATGAGCTCTGGCAACCCTATTCACGAGCAGGAACACAACATTGTTATTTGGCTGCGGTATTCTGTAAGGTGGAGGTACTTCCCAAGTCAAGCTGCTATTGAGCGAAATAATGCTATGCTCTACCTCTCTTATTTAACTAGTTGAGCCTAGTTCACAGTGTACAGATCCCCTCTATCCTCTTTTACAGTTATGAGTGCGAGTGCCGTGAGCCATGCTTGCGGCGGCTCCCATCGCGCTCCGCCATTCCACGCAACCTTTTGTATGTTCTTGCTCACTTGTTTTTCCTTTTTCATTTCCGTTCCTCGGTGAAAATTAATGCTCGCGGATTTTGGCGCGTTACAAAGCGGTAGCAAAATAAGTACTATTATATTTATGTCTTTTTATGTTCATTCTTTTCAGGTTTTTTTTACTATTTATTGACCTGTCTTTGACCACTATCTTACCATGGTAAGTGATGAAGTAAGCACACAAAGCTTAGAAGGAGCTGGCTCTCAAGTGCATCTGTCGGAACACACCGATAGGTGCTTGGCGACAGATTCACGACGTGAGGGTGGTAGCCAGCCAGGTGGGTACTAAAAAGTACCCTATCACCGTGGTATAGTTTCCTCGCGATGTTTTTCCAAAGCTCAAGCTTATTGTGGATTTCGAACCTGGGACCTTCGTCTCGACGTCTCTACCACTGAAAAAATTGTACCTAATTCAATTTTTGAGTACTGTTTACATTGTTTCGTGGGTTCGTATACATATCTAAGGGATTTAATGCCTACTTAGATAGATATTATTGTACAAAAAGTATTTAACAAAAATAAAAATAAATGCTTAAGGTTAAATATTACTGTAAGTACAATAGGCGGTCTTATCGCTAAGAAGCTATCTCTTCCAGACAACCTTAGGATGGAGAGGAATTTAGACACGTTATTAGACGGTGATGTATACTTCTTCAGATTTTAGTATCAAAAAATAGAGTTATTGTTTTCACTAGTTTTACCTTTTAATGCGTATTTTATAAAATAAGTCGGGTATTATTTCATTAAAGTGTTTGATTTAATGACTCATTATTAAATGGGTTTTCTCCAACTGTTTTATCAATAACAACGAGGAATACACACTGTTTATTTGGTAGAGGTTAGTTAATTAAGGAAGGAATACACTACGCTTATATAACAATATCTTCATTGTACTGCCCACCATTGTTGTATAGCTGCGACCAAGTAATTATAACTATAGGTGCATTAACTGTTGGTTCATTAACGGGTTTTCCTAATTCATCTTATTTACAATGAATGATGTTTACATTCTGCTCTTTACCTATTTATAATACTGTTAAATGAGGATTCCTGAAAGCTGACAATAACAAAATAATTAATGTTTATTTTTATTTTTGCTAATTACTACATAGTTCGTAATGGGATGAGTACCTTCTTAGCTAATGCCTTTTAGAAGACCAAATCGAGAAACAATCCCTGTTTAAACTTATCTCTTTTTCCAACTTTAAGCAAAAATGAGAGAGAGAAAGTCGAGAAGCAATCACACATGTTCAGTTGTCGTTAAAGCGTTGGTCACAAATCGCCCGGTTCAGTGGGTGAGCGGGCCAGAGCGACGCGGCGGCGGGCGGCGGGTTGGACGAAAGCCAACTGTGGCAAAGGTGAAAATTTTACACCATCCGCTCACAATATCTACTTACATCTACCAATAAATCACACGTTTCGCGTTTAGATATGGTCATGTTTATAGCTATTGTTGTTCCTAATTTAATACTTATAATTTACTTTAATAGAAAACAAAAAAAGAAAAGTGTAAATAAAACCTTTATTAATAATTTTACTTTTATGAATAATAAAATAATTAAGTTAGTAGGTACTATACTTAACCACAACAATAAAGATTTACTAATGACACCTCAGTATTGCATCATGTCGCATTTTGTGAAATTATTGAGAGCTTAACCTACTTTTGTTCGAATGACTATACTTATTTGCCTTACCTACGGTAACGTCAGGTTATAAGTATTTTTAAAAAGTACTTTATTGATTCAGAAAATTGAAAAAAAAAAAACAGTAGCTTACGTTTTTCAATTATGTTATACTAGCTGTTCCGCGCGGTTTCACTCGCGTTCCCGGGATATAAAGTAGCCTATAATACTCGGGGATAATGTAGCTTCCTATTAGTGAAAGAATTTTTCGAATCCGACTGGTTGTTCCAGAGATTAGCCCGTTTAAACAAACAAACAAAAAAACTCTTCCGCTTTATTATAGTAATAATAGTATAGATACGTTTTTTTATATAATTTGGGTATAGAGCCCAATACATATTTTAGAACTTGAGAGCGTGCAGAGCTGTATTCAATTCTTCTTTTACTTACAATATTTGCGTTTGGTTGCTACATATGGTCTATTCATCATTTATATGGTGTCCTGTAGAAGTTAAAAACTTATACTCAACATCGTTCAAACATTTTTATAATCGTCATGAAATACCTGGAATCAAACGATAACATAATTGACCTCTTTGACTTTTAAAAGTTGTTTGAAAGATCTTTTTTTATAGGAGCTGTCTTATCTTAAGTTAATTTATTTTTGACATCTTTTTTCGGTGGGTTTTTCTGTTTTGATAACCTTTAGGTACTAACCAGGATGATATACTCACCTCAAAAATGACATCATGAGCTTTTGCTAATATTTTGGCTTTCCACCATTACGATGAGCAATCACAGAACAAAGAGCGATCAATCAAATACTATCGAACATCTTCCTAGAAATACGGTGATGTGATCACACGTGAACGTTGCGTCTCCGATCCGATCCTTCACCTCGGCGACCCATTATCAGCACAGATAATGCTCACAAATAGGCTACCGATTGACGTCAGAGCGCTTACACCGCATGCGGAGGTAACAACCTTATCGCGATATATTCCACGTTCTTATTACAGAGCAATAGGAGCTGTTATTGAACATTCTGTAGATACGAGTTAGACATGGTATCGTACCTAGGCGGCATATCGGCACAACCTCGGCCTGCTCGCGGCGCGGCCTCGTTCAGCAAGGTTCACAAATTAAATTACGACGCAATACTGCCTCGCCGGTATAAGGCAATAACCTTACAATAATCGACTGGAGTGAATATTATATGTTTGATGATTGTTGTTGTTGTTTTTATCATTTTTCGGTGGTTGTTAACGTCATTGTGCTAAAAAATAGGCTATCAGTTATTAAAATGAGTATGCGCTTAAAAACTACACCGAAATCATAATATTATCAGTCATCACAGTTATCAATAATATTAGTCCTCTATAGATTGCTTCTTTTTTTTTTTATAAATAGGTTGACAAGCAGGCAGACGGGCCTCCTGATGGTAAGTGGTCACCGCCGCCTATGAACATTTGTAATACCCGGGGGATTGCCGATGTGTTGCCGACCTTGTAGAGCTCTATTTACGCCTTTTTTCCCATATCGTAGCGCTGAGGGAAAACCGTAACGGGGAGTTCATTCCACATGCTAATGGTCCGCAGTAAGAACGTCCGACTAAAACGTTGTGTGGAGGATCGAGGCGGCTCGATCGATGTGAGGATGAACTCCACATCGCCGGCGAGCAGTGCGATGGTAGAAAGGTGATGATGGCACCAGGTCAAAAAGTTCTTGCGAACACTCCCCATTATACATACGGTAGAACACACAGAGCGAGCCTATATCTCTCCGAAGGCTGAGAGGTTCTAAACCGTCAGTGAGTATGGGATCGTCAACGATACGAGTGGCCCGCCTTTGCACCGAGGCAAGTGGATCAAGCTGACAAGCGGGTGCGCCTGCGAGGTGCGAGCAGTACTCCATATGCGGCCTAACCTGCGCTTTATAAAGCTGTAGCCGCTGGAGTGTCGTGAACTTCTACCAAACTGTCGTAAGCAGGCATCGTGATGAAACTCATCAAATATTCAATCGACCCCGGTGACAAAATGAGCTGATGATTTAACCAATCTCTATGACTGGAATAAGTCAACTATTACTAAAAAACTGAACCAATTTAAATAATACATATAGAAATTATATACATAAAAATATTTTTTACAATTAAACCACAAGACTATTCCTGTGGGCTTATCACTGACAATGTCGCATGGTGCTCAGTCCCCGTATCAATTTAATTGTTTTTCATATACTTAGGTATAACGTTTGTTCTGGTTAATATGAACAACCTAACGTATGTACTTGTGAGGAGCCGCCATGTTATCGGGGGGTTTTACCTATCCCGGTTGTGTGCCATCGCCCACTGACATATGGTATGTACCTACTAACTAACAATATCCTGGGAACTGCGAACATTTAAAATAAGTGACAAAAAGTAAATGAGTCACGTATTAAGTAGTAGCCTATTATGGCAATTTCGAATACCGTGTTGACAAAGGGCGCTTGTAATTTTTGACAAGCATTATGATTATGCCTGAAATTAATAGACAAGTGGCAACCATAAAGTCACTTTAAAGTTTTTGAAGATAGTGAGTGATAATGTAGCCAAAGGTTTTTCAAAATACTATTACAACACACTCGCTCGTAAAGTGACATTTATTGCACCGTTTTTAGTATCTTAATGCAGCTTATTACACACTAGTGCTTTTTACTTTACATTACCGGACAGTTTTATGATAAGTATAATCCCGATTATGTTAAGTTTGTACCTCAATTGATATGTGTGTAGACGAAGCATTCTTAATTTAATCGGGTAAAGCAGTTTGACAGCGCATCGCTGTCAAAAAAATAAAATCCTGCGGGGCATATTTGTTGACGTTTTTATTGTGTGGATGATGATTATCAAAAATCTACTTTAAAATATATGTAAAATATGTGTGTTTTTTCCTCACAAGTGTGTTGAAAAGCTTCGTATGACACGCGTGTGCATCGATCATTACACTCTCGGCTTAATATCGCCTCGTCTGTAATTACCAACTTTGCACACATGTATCATAATGTACTATTGTGGTAACAATTTTATTCATTTCCATACCTTACACCTTCTTGAGAACAGCGTCAGATGCGAGGTTATCTGCTTATTATCTATTTCTTATTACATCGCAATTAGGCGTTAAAGATATAACCTAGAATGTCCAATCCAAAGTGCAAGCAGACAGGTATAAACATGTTTGTTTTAACGAGATGTTTTCCCGACAAACAGTCGTGTGGTGACGTCACGAGTCGCATTAAAGGCACTTATATCAGTGCCCACTGCGACACAGATCGTTACATGATTTCACTTTAATTTAATGATAGCGTTTATTTCGTTTTATTTATTGTTCACTAATTATTTACTCTGAAGCGTCCTGTATTTGATGCGGTCCAATTTCTCTATCACCTGTTTTTCGAGGATTGGGTCGATTGGGGAAAACTGGATTAATATTTGTAATTATATCATAATAATGCACGAATAACACAATAATTAAGTTAAATATAAAAGCTTCAGGTTAAATATCAATTGCTTTTTCATCCCAATGGTCGCATACTAGGTCCGATGATATTCCTCGCTACAAAATACAAACAAACACTATCAAAAAGATTGTTGTTTTAGTTATATGTAAATAATATTGATAAATACTCCATCATTTTGATTCAGGTAAATGCTCTAACTACGTATGTTAACAGGAACATTATAGTAAATAATAGCAATAAATTAATAATAATTTTATTATTAATTTGTTATTAATGATAAATCCTTTGTTTCAGGTAAATCTTACTGCATGTTATAGTTAGTTACGCGATATGCGCAATATTCACGGAATAGCACGTGTGCTTTGTGCGCAATATATCGCAATTCAATTGTGTTTAATCAGGTGACCTCACACTGCAAGCTTATTATGAAGAATTGCTGTATTATTCATTTAATTAATTATTCAAAATAGCTGTGTGTTCATTATAATAATTTCATTTTCGTATAGGTACATTGAACAATTAATATCTTCGGTAAACTTGATCGGTAAACCAATATCATTGCTCCAATTGAACAACACATATAATGTTCTAAATTTACAGCAGGTTGACAAGCAGGTAGAAGGTTCACCTGATGGTAATTGGTCACCGCCGCCTGTGGAAATTTGCAATACCAGAGGGATTTACAATGTTTTGCCGACCTAGAAAAGCTCTTTTTACGCCCATTTTAAAGAACCCCATATCGTAGAGCAGAGGAAAAATGTAATGGAAATTTCTTTCCACATTCCAATGGTTCGCAATTGGAACGTCCACCTGAATCCAGACGGGACGGGCCAGTTGGCGCAGTTGGTTATGGTTCACCTTACGCGCCGCAGGTCGTGGGTTCGATTTCCACACAGGACATGCATTTGTGTGCATAAACATGACTGTATGTCCTGAGTCTGGGTGTAATTATGTGTATAAAGTATGTATTTACAAACAAAAAGTAGTATATGTATTATATCAGTTATCTGGTTTCCATAGTACAAGCTCTGCTTAGTTTGGGATCAGATGACCGTGTGTGAGGAATGTCCCAGACTATTTATTTATTTATTTAATGATATGAAGATGCGCTCCACACAGCAGAGTGATGCGATGGTAGAAAGGTAAAGGCATGGCATCAAGGCAAAAAGTACCTGAGAGAATTCCCCATTATATAGACTGTAGAACTCCCAGATTAATTAAATGCGATAAGACTAAAAAAACTGTCCATCCGATATACCTAGATAGTAAAACATTGGAGTTTATTACAAAGTAGGTATAGGGTAAATGCATGTGCTACTTTAATAAGTTATCAAACAATGCTCCTACTTCACGGTAATTATGGTGGGTGTTAAAAGAGAGCCATTCACGGTCAGACTGAAACATGCGACTGAAACATATCCTAGAAGTTCAGTGATACTAATACCACATTCGATAGGTTATCATAAAACTACTTATGTATATTTTTGGGTTTATTTTTAGTCATACGTCAAACTTATTAATTCAGATTCGGCCACAAGATAGAGTACAGTTAAATTAAGTAAAGATTTACTTACGCATTAGCTTAGCTAAGTATCCAAAGAAGAAACGCTACCAGCCTTCTGGGAACCTTGCCGATAATCGGAAAC